>SJYT01009685.1:390069-530843 GCA_006410635.1 Cephalophus harveyi
TCACCTCCCATGGCGACCTAGCACCGCCCCCCCCACCTGCTGACTCCGCGAGTCACCCCCGATGGTGACCTACACCCCTTCCCCCTCCCGCACTTGGTGACTCCGCGGGTCACCTCCCATGGTGACCTAGGACCCCCCTTCCCTTCACCTGGTGACTCCGCGGGTCACCTCCGATGGTCACCTAGGACCGCGGGATGGCGCGGAGCAGACCCGCTTTTCAGGATCCAGGCTGGGCAGACTGCTGACCGCCCCGGGGGTCGGGGCTCCCACAGACAGCTCTGCCGGAATCTCCTTCCTCTGCACCGTTCGGTGACTTCATCCAGTCCAGGAGTTCAGACATCTGTGTTCTGAATGGGCTTCAGGCGCTTGCAGCCAGTAGCCCGTTTGATTATGCCACCTTGATGTCCTTTTGGCAGCTCAAGTTTCAGGTGTAAACAGGTGCCTTGTTCTTCCCCTCAAAAGGAATAAACTGGAAATACATGGCCTGTGTGCTGAGGTTTGGGGAGGGAAGTGTGTTGATGTCTGCGATTGAAATGAATCGCATGGCGCAAGTAAGGGAACTCCCTGGTGGTCCAGTGGCTGAGACGCTGGGCTCCCAATGTAGGGAGCACAGGCTGGATCCCTGGTCAGGGAAATAAATGAGGCATGGCGCAGCTAAAGATCCCATGCGCTGCAACTAAGACCCAGGGCAGCCTAAATAAACATTTTTAATAAAAAATATGTTTTTAAAGTAAGTTGGGCTGAAGAACGTGGATCAAAATACAGTAAGATGGCCTTTGTAGATGGCGACCCACTCCAGTATTCTGGCCTGGAAAATCCCATGGACAGAGGGGCCTGGTGGGCTGCAGTCCATGGGGTCGCTAAGAGTCAGACACGACTGAGCGAAAGAACGTGGATCAAAATACAGTAAGATGGCCTTTGTAGATGGCGACCCACTCCAGTATTCTGGCCTGGAAAATCCCATGGACAGAGGGGCCTGGTGGGCTGCAGTCCATGGGGTCGCTAAGAGTCAGACACGACTGAGCGACTTCACTTTCACTTTTCATTTTCACGCATTGGAGAAGGAAATGGCAACCCACTCCAGTGTTCTTGCCTGGAGAATCCCAGGGAAGGGGGAGCCTGGTGGGCTGCCGTCTATGGGGTCGCACAGAGTCAGACACGACTGAAGTGACTTAGCAGCAGCAGGCCTTTGTAGATGTCACATGTGGGTGTTCACAACTGGTAAATGTCTTCCCCAGTTGCTCTTGGCAAATTTTCAGTGTACAGCGTTGAGGGAACTGTGATGTGTGAGACATCTTCTCCCTCCACCACCCCGTGAGCACACACACCACCCCATCTTAATCTTCACATTTTGGTAAATTTGCCAGTTCCTGAAGCCAACAAGTCAAGTTTCTCTTTTCTCTCCTTGTCCCTCTGTCTGTCTCTCTCACTGCCTTTTATACCTCTATTCAATCCATTAAGAAACCTGAGCTATTCTGTTGCCCAGTGCTGTTTAGTGGATAAATCACGTCGCTAAGTCATGTCCGACTCTTTGCAACCCCATGGACTGTAGCCCACCAGGCTCCCCTGTCTATGGGATTCTCCAGGCCAGAATACCAGAGTGGGTTGCCATTCCCTCCTCCAGGGGATCTTCCCTACCCAGGGATCGAACTCCTGTTTCCTGCATTGGCAGTGAACCACCTGGGAAGCCCTCTGTGGTATTCCAACTTCAGCTTTAATGCTTCTCACCATCAGCATGGATGTTACTCTGCATCAAACCACCATCATCTCTTGCCTGGGCTTCTGTAATAGTTCCCTAACAGAGGAACAACTTCTGTACCCACCTACAACTTCTCCACAGTTGGCGTGTTGTTTTTTAATGTAAATGAGATCTAAGTACTCTGCTCAGAACCCTTCAATAGCTTCCTATTGCCTTTTTTTTTTTTTTAACCAGTGCCTTAAACTGCCCTGCAAATCCCTGCACAAACTCTGAGCCCTCTCCCAAGCACTCTATACAGCTCTCTACACAAGGGGGTCCTCTTTCCTTCCCTACCTCAGGGCTTTATCACCCTCTGTGACGTTGGAGCGAGACCTCCAGGCTACACTTTATAGCTCGCTTTTTCATTTTCTGTATCAACCACCATCTGCTTCTGCATAGGTAAAATTAAGCTGACCTAAACAATGCAGAAGGCAGAAATCACAAAGACAACATCACAGTGGTTCCCTCAGTGATTCCTCAGGGCATCAGCTCCAGGACCTCCGTTGTTTTTGTTTCCCTAAGTGGTGTCTGACTCTCTGTGACCCCATGGACTATAGCCCACCAGGCTCCTCTGTCCATGGGATTCTCCAGGCAAGAATACTGGAGAGGGCTGTCAAGCCCTCCTCCAGGGGATCTTCCTGACCCAGGGATCGAACCTGCATCTCTTACGTCTCCTGCATTGGCAGATGGATTCTTCACCTCTAGTGGGAACCCTAATATAGGCTGTGGACTTCGGATGTGTCAATATAGGTTCCCCAGTGGTAATAAATGTACCCCTGTGCTGTAGGATGTTGATCGTGGGGGGGGGATGTGTGTGTGTGTCGGGGGACAGAACGTCTATGGGAACTCTGTACTCGTCATTCAATGTTGCTATGAACCTGCAGCTGCTCTAAAAAGTAGAGTGTATTTTAAAGAGAGAGAGGGATGAATGGAGAAAGCAACGGTGACATCCATACCCTATCATGTGTCGAAGAGATAGCTGGTGAGAAGTCGCTGGGCAACAGGGAGCCCCGCCTGGTGCTCTGTGATGAGCAGAGGGCGGGGGACAGGAGTGGAGGGAGGCTCAACAGGGAGGATGGCTGATGGGGTGCTTGTAGGCAGAAACCAGCATAATATTGTAAAGCAATTGTCCTCCAGTTAAAAACAAAACAATAATAGAGAAGATGCTACCAGTTAAGTTGGAAAAGAAGAATGGAAATAAGCTTTCGCTTCCACGATAATGCCTATGAAATACAATCTGTTATCTTCAAGCCTCCCGTCTCTTAAAGGTCGCCTCCATCCTGTGCGGCTTGCTGGTTAACTGTCAGAGCCTGCAAAGCCATAGATAGCCCTGGTCGGTCACGGCCACACCACTGGCTCCTGGAGTCGCGTGGGGCTCCTCAGAGCCAGAGGAGGGCGGAGCGGCGCCCGGGGGTCGGTCCCCAGAGTTCCAGAGCTGCCACGGAGACCGCCTTACACAAGTGTCTTCTAAGGAGCCTCTGTTTTTAACCCTATGGAGCCTGTGGCTCAGTCCACAGGGATTCCCAGGCTATTCAGAGTGGGTTTCTACCTACTCCTCCTTTCTCTTTCCTCTATCAAAAACAATCACTTTCTTGAACGAAGTGACTGTGTCTTCAAACGTCACCCATTAAAAGAGGCAGATTTCCTGAGAAAATCACCTTATCAACCACTGACACCGAGGCCCTGGGAAAGTGCACCCAGGACCCTTCAGTCTGGATGCAGATAAAGAAGTGGGGAGCCTACAGCGGGCTTCCCTGGAGGCTCTGTGGTAAAGAACCCACCTGCCAAGGCTGAAGATGCAGGCTCGACCCCTCGGTTGGGAAGACCCCCTGGAGGAGGAAATGGCAACCCTCTCCAGTGTTCTTGCCTGGAGAATCACAAGGCCAGAGGCGCCTGGTGGGCTGCAGTCCATGGGGTCCCAGAAGAGTCAGTCGCGACTTCGTGACTAAACAGCAACAAGCCTACCACTGGAGGCCTCTGACCCCGGACTCAGGGCAGCAGGCCAGGGAGGGCCCTTCCCGGAAGGGCCTGGTGCAGGAGAGACGTGAGGAGACGGGGAAAGGAACAAGATGGCTTCCTAATAGTCAAGGCCAGTTAGAGATGTCTAGTGTTTTTCCTCATTTTCAACTGTTCTAATGAACCCTGCTGGTTCCCAGCACCTCAGTAGCTTTCCACCTTAGCTTTGCCTTCTCTGTGCCCTAGATCAGCAGTTCTCAAACATTTTTATCTCGGAACCCCTTAGTGGGTGTTAGCCGCTCAGTTGTGCCCGACTCTTTGTGACCCATAGACCGTGGCCCACCAGGACCCTTGTCCGTGGGGTTCTCCAGGCAAGCACACTGGAGTGGGTTGCCATTTCCTCTACACTCTTAAATTATTGAAAGCAGCAGAGCACTTTTTCACGGACTGTATTTGTCCTGTCAACCTATTAGAAATGAAAACAGGGAAATGTTTAAAACCCAAGCACACCCAGCACGTAAGTCACAGAACAGCGACATCATCAGATGTCAACAGACAGCTTTGGCGGTTTCCTCTGCTCACAGCAAGTTGCAGCTGCTATTCAGCCTCATGGCAGTTGTGATGTAATTTCTTGAGGCTTGTATTTTTCTTCACTGCTGTGGTCACAGCACTAGCTTCTAGAATCATTGCCCAGTCATGCCTCTATTGTAAACAAAAATTTTTGAATACTTATTTTTTAACTAGAAGCATAATTTCATTATATTATACATAAATAATAAGCATTTCAACATAATGACCAATGATGGCTTACAAGGGTTCAATTCAGTTCAGTTCAGTCGCTCAGTTGTGTCTGACTCTTTGTGACCCCATGGATTGCAGCACACCAGACTTCCCTGTCCATCACCAACTCCTGGAGTTTACTCAAACTCATGTCCGTTGAGTAGGTGATGCCATCTCATCCTCTGTTGTCCCCTTCTCCTCCTGCCTTCAATCTTTCCCAGCATCAGGGTCTTTTCAAATGAGTCAGCTCTTCACATCAGGTGGCCAAAATATTGGAGTTTCAGCTTCAGCATCAATCCTTCCACTGAACATTCAGGACAGATCTCCTTTAGGATGGACTGGTTGGATCTCCTTGCGGTCCAAGGGACTCTCAAGAGTCTTCTCCAACACCACAGTTTGAAAACATCAATTCTTCGGCACTCACCTTTCTTCACAGTCAAACTCTCACATCCATACATGACTACTGTAAAAACCATAGCCTTGACTAGACGGATCTTTGTTGGCAAAGTAATGTCTCTGCTTTTTAATACGCTGTCTAGGTTGGTCATAACTTATCTTCCAAGGAGTAAGGGTCTTTTTATTTCCTGGCTTCAGTCACCATCTGCAGTGATTTTGGAGCCCCAAAAAATAAAGTCAGCCACTGTTTCCATTGTTTCCCCATCTATTTCCCATGAAGTGATGGGACTGGATGCCATGATCTTTGTTTTCTGAATGTTGAGCTTTAAGCCAACTTTTTTGCTCTCCTCTTTTACTTTCATCAAGAGGCTCTTTAGTTCCTCTTCACTTTCTGCCATAAGGGTGGTGTCATCTGCATATCTGAGGTTATTGATCTTTCTCCCAGCAATCTTGATTCCAGCTTGGGCTTCTTCCAGCCCAGCGTTTCTCATGATGTACTGTGCATAGAAGTTAAATAAGCAGGGTGACAATATACAGCCTTGATGTACTCCTGATGGACTGGTTGGATCTCCTTGCGGTCCAAGGGACTCTCAAGAGTCTTCTCCAACACCACAGTTTGAAAACATCAATTCTTCGGCACTCACCTTTCTTCACAGTCAAACTCTCACATCCATACATGACTACTGTAAAAACCATAGCCTTGACTAGACGGATCTTTGTTGGCAAAGTAATGTCTCTGCTTTTTAATACGCTGTCTAGGTTGGTCATAACTTATCTTCCAAGGAGTAAGGGTCTTTTTATTTCCTGGCTTCAGTCACCATCTGCAGTGATTTTGGAGCCCCAAAAAATAAAGTCAGCCACTGTTTCCATTGTTTCCCCATCTATTTCCCATGAAGTGATGGGACTGGATGCCATGATCTTTGTTTTCTGAATGTTGAGCTTTAAGCCAACTTTTTTGCTCTCCTCTTTTACTTTCATCAAGAGGCTCTTTAGTTCCTCTTCACTTTCTGCCATAAGGGTGGTGTCATCTGCATATCTGAGGTTATTGATCTTTCTCCCAGCAATCTTGATTCCAGCTTGGGCTTCTTCCAGCCCAGCGTTTCTCATGATGTACTGTGCATAGAAGTTAAATAAGCAGGGTGACAATATACAGCCTTGATGTACTCCCTTTCCTATTTGGAACCAGTCTGTTGTTCCATGTCCGGTTCTAACTGTTGCTTCCTGACCTACATATAGGTTTCTCAAGAGGAAGGTCAGGTAGTCTGGTATTCCCATCTATTTCAGAATTTTCCACAGTTTATTGTGATCCACACAGTCAAAGGCTTTGGCATAGTCAATAAAGCAGAAATAGATATTTTTCTGGAACTCTCTTGTTTTTTCTATGATCCAGCAAATGTTGGCAATTTGATCTCTGGTTCCTCTGCCTTTTCTAAAACCAGCTTGAACATCTGGAAGTTCACAGTTCATATTTGTTGAAGACTGGCTTGGAGAATTTTTATCATTACTAGGTATCATTTATATCTTCATAAAACATTCAGTTAAACACATTTCAGTATTACATTGTGCATAGAAAAAAATTCACTCAATCTGAATTAATCCATTGACACCAAAATGAGTGAAGTGTTTATGCACAATCCTAGAAATGAGGTGCACACCCAACACCCTCCAATGCAGTAACAATATCTTATGAGATGCAATAAAGCAAAATACAGTCTACCAAAACAGTCAAGGTTGTGTTGAACAGAAAGTACTCTACGCTATTCCAGTTTTTAAATTTAAGTTAGTTAAAACAAAATATTCATTCAGTCCCTCAGTGTCACTAGCTATGTTTTAAGGGTCAAAAGGTGAAGGTGAAGGTGAAGGTGAAGTCGCTCAGTCGTGTCCGACTCTTTGCGACCCCATGGACTGTAACCTATTAGGCTTCTCCGTCCATGGGATTCTCCAGTCCCCCCCACCCCCTATTGGTCCTACTAGAAGCATATCTATTTAACTGGCTTTTTCAAAGGCTCAGTTTGGGGCTTTATTGATTCACTATACAGTATTTGTCTTCCGTTCTAGTCTGATTTCTGCTTTTTGATTTGGTTGTCCCCCTTCTGTTCTATTTTCATCTGCTTTTTCTAACTCTGAGTCTGGACCTGTATCTTGTTAGAGGCTTCCCAGATGGCTCTATGAGTGAAGAATGCCCTGCAATTCAGGAGATTCAGGAGACGCCGGTTTGATTCCTGGGTCAGAAAGATCCCCTGGAGCAGGGCATGCCTCTTGTTAAGTTTGCTTTGGTTGGCCAGAGCCTGTCTTTCCTGTTAGTGGCTAAGGACCCCCTCACTGATTATGCTTTAATTCATCCTTCCCTCCTCCAGGGAGTATTCTGGTTACTACCACAGTGCAAGAAAGCCCCTCAGAACGCAGTGGTTTTAAACGGAGCAATCACATCATGACATTGGGTGGTGCCTGTGGGTCAGGACTTGCGGGGAGGGCCTCCTGGCTGGGCATTTCTGGCTGAGTCTGTCATTCCTGACGATCAGACGGTGGGCAGGGCCTGAGGAACCGGCCCCCTGCGGCCCGGCCCAGCCTCCCTCTCGGGGGCTTACTGGGCACCCCGCCCGTCGGTGCTCAGGGCTCCAGCACAGGTGCTTCAGGCACAGGGCAGGAGCCACATCACCTCTTCTGCCCGAGCCTCAGAAGTCACACAGCGCCAGTTTTGCTGCATTTTTCGTTACAAAGGAAGGCAGGAGCACACCCAGATTTGAAGGGCCAGCACACACACGTCACCCCTTCATAAGAGGACCGCAGGGTCCTGTTGTGAGTCGCGTGTGAGGTGGAGACTATTGCCGCTGTCGCTGTTCGAGCTGGGAACATGACACACAGTCCACCCTGACTCCAGGACCCTGTTCCAAGTGCCATCTGCGAGGCGCTGTACTTCTCGAGGTGAACACTTCCACGGCCTCCGCCTGGCGGCATTTTCTGAGGCTCAGTATAAAGAGAAAGGGACGAATCGGGTAACAAGTGGGCCTGGAAAGGCTCCCACTCCAAATCCTGGCTCAGTTGTTGAGGTTAGATCCCTCATGACACAACAAAGACCCCATATGCCACAAGTGAGACCCGACACAGTCAAATAAATAAGTAAATATTTAACGAAATAATGTCTGATGGCACTGGAATGGGAGAGCTCCCTCAGAGAAGAGTCTGGTAGGAAGAGTGCCGTCCACACATAATGGATGAAATCCATACAACGTTACAGAAAAATCCAAGACCATCCTCAACAGAAGTCATCTGGCCAAGGGGCCTCATTGAATACAGTCAGAAAATATCTAATGCCATCTGGACACCCTAGTTGAATTTTGTTAAGTACTCCACTGACTTAATAACACACTAAACAGATTTTTAAAAAGTAAGAAAAAGTTGCATGACAGTTCAATAAATAAAAATGCCCAATCATCTTCAATACTCTCTATCATAGTTTGAAAAGAAAAAAACCTACAGTAAGGGAGCAGGGGAGGAATGGATTGGGAGTTTGGGGTTAGTAGATATGAACTATTACATACAGAATGGATAAACAATAAGGTCCTACTGTATAGCACAGGGAACTGTATTCAATACCCTGTGATAATCATAGTGGAACAGAGTATAAAAAATGTATATATGTATAAAACCGTGTCACTTTGCAGTACAGCGACATGAGCACAACATTGTAAATCAACTACCCTTCAGTTAAAAAATGAATTAAAAAATAACAGAAAAATAGCCTACAATACTTTTTCCTGGGGTGGGGGCGAAGAAAGCGAAAACACCAGGTCCGAAGTATAGCTCTAGGGCCTCGCTGGTGGCTGGGTGGTGAAGATTCCACCTGCTAATGCAGGAGACGCGGGTTTGATCCCTGATCTGGGACGATCCCACGTGCCGCAGAGCAAGTAAACCCACGTGCCTCAGCTATTGGGCCTGCGCTCTAGAGACCGCCAGGCCGCCTTGAAGCACTGCGGCACCCACCCCCTCTCCGGTTACTGGATCGGGGCCACGTGCTAACGAGGGCTCCCGGTGAAGCTGGGGAGGCCGGCCCTCTGCTACAGGAACCAGAGACTGCGGCAGGAGCGCTCTCTGTAGGGACGGGGCAGGCAGCCTTCTGAGACAGTCCCCGGTGATGCCTGCCTCCGGGTATTTACCTCCTTGTGTAATCCAACCTCCCCGTCCAGCAGTGTGAACTGGACCGAGTGACTTGCTTCTAAAAATAGAATACGGTGGGAATTCCCTGGCGGTCCAGCGGGTTAAGACTGCTTCCAATGCAGGGGGTGTGGGTTTCATCCTTGGTTGGGGAGCTAAGATCCTGCATGCCTCAAGCCTCCCAAAACGGAAACATGACAGGGAAACAGTGTTGTAACAAGTTTAATAAGGTCTTTTAAAATGGTCCACATCAAACAAAATCTTTTAAAAAATTAGAATAGGGAGGAGGGATAAGTTGGGAATTGGGGGTTAACATAGAAACACTACTATATAAAAAGTAGATAGCCCAACCTACTGTATATAGCACAGGGAACTCTGCTCAATATTCTGTAATAACCGAAATGGGAAAAGGAGCTTAAAAACAAATGAGTAGACACATGTATATGTGTAACTGAATCACTTTGTTGTAAACCTGAAACTAACACAGCATTGTAAATCAACTGTACTTCACTATAAAATAAAAATAAAAAGTAAGATTAGAATATGACAAAGCAACGGATGCCGCCGCTGAGATTCCGTCATCCAAGACTGAACGTGTCTTCTTCACACTCTCTCTTTCCAGCTCTTCTTACCTGCTCACCCCATCAGTGCTTAGCTATGTTAGGGGCTGCCCTGTGGAGAGACTCCTGTGGTCAAGAACGTGCTGCCGAAACAACGACCAGCCAAGAACTGGATACTGCCAGCAAGCAGAGCGTGAGGTCAGAGCGGATCTTTCCCCCAGCGGCGCCTGGAGATGACCTCAGCTGCACCCAGCACCTAGACTGCAGCCCGTGGAGACCCTGAAGCAGAGAACCCGGCTAAGCTGCATGCAGACGTCTGACCCGCAGAAATGTGAGATGATAGATGTCGTCATTTAGGCTGGTAAGTTTTAGGGTAATTGGCTACTCAGCAGTTGATGACTGACTAATAAAGGGGGCAATCAGCAGATCAGGACACTGAAAATTCATACATGTCCAAATTCCCCTAACGTCACAGGGACCTAACAGACCTGTGGATAAATAAACACCACCCAGCAGAGCCAACAGGCTTCCCAGGTGGCGCTAGTGGTAAAGAACCCGCCTGCCAGTCCAGGAGACCTAAGAGACTGTGGTCCAGTCCCTGGGTGGAGAAGATCCCCCAGAGAAGGAAATGGCAGCCCACTCCAGTATTCTTGCCTGGAGAATCCCGTGGAGAGGGGAGCCCGGAGGGCTACAGTCCGTGGGACGCACAGTCAGACACGACTGAACACACACACTGTGAGCAGTAGAACCAACAGCTGGGAATTTCCAAAGGAAATCTGAGTCCTCGTTGAGTATGAAACTGAAAACAGTGGGATTGGTTCAACGTTTGCATAAGTGAAGCAGTAGGTCCCACCCAGATCCCGGGCTCCAGTGAGGCTTTATAACAATCAGTGCCGCTCCCTAGAGCTTCCCAACACACACACACACACCAGCTTTCTAATGCTTCACTCAGATATAAACAGAGAACAGTGGATCGCTAGACTTTTGAGGGAAGAGGCTGCCATATGGAAAGGAAATAGAAACTAAGAACAATACAAGAAGCGAGAGAAGCACTTTATCACAGGAGACGTAGGAGAAGACAGAGCACCCAGGACCTAGCATGCTACAAAAAAGAAACAGAAAAAGCAAGAGTTACTGAGTAATAAAGACAATATGTAAAATTTTATTGGAAAAATTAGAAAGCAAATAAACAATTATGCAGAACAGAAATACAAAAAAAAAAAAAAAAAAAAGGACTTTACAAGCAGTTTTTTTAAAAAACTTAAAGATTAATCCAGGAGGGGCTTCCCCGGCTGTCCAGGGGCTGAGACTTCACTTTCCAGTGCAAGAGTTTTACCCCTGGTTGGGGATCCAAGATCCCAAAGGCCTCGCAGCCAAAAAACCAAAACATGAAACAGAGCAATATTGTAATAAATGAAATACAGACTTTAAAAATAATCCACATCATTTGGCAGAAACCAACACAATACTGTAAAGGAATTATCCTTCAATTGAAAAAAAAAAAATCTTGAAAAAAAAAAAGATTAATCCAGGAGATGTAGTAGGAGTTCTGGAAAGAAAATGACCAAAGAAATAATTCCAGAGAATTTTCCCGGAATTAAATGAAAGAGTTTCCAGATTAGAATACTCTCAGATTATGCTGCACAGGTAATGAAAAAAAAACTTCAAGGCACATCATGGTGAAATTTCAAAGCATCAGGGACAAAGAAAGAATAATAAAAAAACATCCAGAAAGAAAGATCAGATCACATGCAATATGATCACATAGAAATGAGACTATCATGAGACTTCTCAACAGTGGCACTGAACACCTGAGGAATGCCTTCCAACTTTTTAAATAAAAATACTTTACCGCAAAGCCCAACTGAACCATCAGTCACGTGCAAGGGTAGGATAAAGATACTTTAAGACAGATAAATTTTCCAAAAACTCCCTTTCTAGACATCTTCTCTAGAAGGCTACTAAGGTGATGTAACATAGATTAGGAGGATGGAGGGAAGAGGAGTGTATTACATGTGTGTTGCAGGCGGAGGAGTAGACCCAGACATGTCAAGGTGTGGGAGGAAGAAGCGTATGTGATAGAGAAGTGTTATTTACTTCATTCTCATCTTTACATAAAAAAAACACAAAACTGTACAAACTTTTTGGCCAATTCAATAGAAAGTCAATAGATAATGCCTGAAACTTGTGAGTAAAAGCAGTAGCATTGTAAGGATATCATTTAGAAATACTAAGGAGATACTGTACAATGTCATGAACCTCCATCCATAGTTCATCAGGCACTCCGTCTATCAGATCTAGTCCCTTAAATCTATTTCTCACTTCCACTGTAAAATCATAAGGGATTTGATTTAGGTCATACCTGAATGGTCTAGTGCTTTTCCTTACTTTCTTCAATTTAAGTCTGAATTTGGCAATAAGGAGTTCATGATCTGAGCCACAGTCAGCTCCTGGTCTTGTTTTTGTTGACTGTATAGAGCTTCTCCATCTTTGGCTGCAAAGAATATAATCAATCTGATTTCGGTGTTGACCATCTGGTGATGTCCACGTGTAGAGTCTTCTCTTGTGTTGTTGGAAGAGGGTGTTTGCTATGACCAGTGCATTTTCTTGGCAAAACTCTATTAGTCTTTGCCCTGCTTCATTCCGCATTCCAAGGCCAAATTTGCCTGTTACTCCAGGTGTTTCTTGACTTCCTACTTTTGCATTCCAGTCCCCGATAATGAAAAGGACATCTTTTTTGGGTGTTAGTTCTAAAAGGTCTTGTAGGTCTTCATAGAACCGTTCAACTTCAGCTTCTTCAGCGCTACTGGTTGGGGCATAGGCTTGGATTACTGTGATATTGAATGGTTTGCCTTGGAAATGAACACAGATCATTCTGTCCTTTTTGAAATTGCATCCAAGTACTGCATTTTGGATTCTTTTGTTGACCATGATGACTACTCCATTTCTTCTAAGGGATTCCTGTCCACAGTAGTAGATATACTGGTCATCTGAGTTAAATTCACCCATTCCAGTCCATTTTAGTTCGCTGATTCCTAGAATGTCGACGTTCACCCTTGTCATCTCTTGTTTGACCACTTCCAATTTGCCTTGATTCATGGACCTGACATTCCAGGTTCCTATGCAGTATTGCTCTTTACAGCATCGGATCTTGCTTCTATCAAGGGTGTTAGTTCTAAAAGGTCTTGTAGGTCTTCATAGAACCGTTCAACTTCAGCTTCTTCAGCGCTACTGGTTGGGGCATAGGCTTGGATTACTGTGATATTGAATGGTTTGCCTTGGAAATGAACACAGATCATTCTGTCCTTTTTGAAATTGCATCCAAGTACTGCATTTTGGATTCTTTTGTTGACCATGATGACTACTCCATTTCTTCTAAGGGATTCCTGTCCACAGTAGTAGATATACTGGTCATCTGAGTTAAATTCACCCATTCTTGATTATTGTCACCCTGCTTATTTAATTTATATGCAGAGTACATCATGAGAAACGCTGGGCTGGAAGAAGCACAAGCTGGAATCAAGATTGCCAGGAGAAATATCAGTAACCTCAGATATGCAGATGACACCACCCTTATGGCAGAAAGTGGAACTAAAAAGCCTCTTGATGAAAGTGAAAGTGGAGAGTGAAAAAGTTGGCTTAAAGCTCAACATTCAGAAAACGAAGATCATGGCATCTGGTTCCATCACTTCATAGGAAATAGATGGGGAAACAGTGGAAACAGTGTCAGACTTTATTTTGGGGGGCTCCAAAATCACTGCAGATGGTGATTGCAGCCATGAAATTTAAAGATGCTTACTCCTTGGAAGGAAAGTTATGACCAACCTAAATAGCATATTGAAAAGCAGAGACATTACTTTGCCAACAAAGGTCCGTCTAGTCAAGGCTATGGTTTTTCCTGTGGTCATGTATGGATTGAGAGTTGGACTGTGAAGAAAACTGAGCACCGAAGAATTGATGCTTTTGAATTGTGGTGTTGGAGAAGACTCTTGAGAGTCTTGGACTGCAAGGAGATCCAACCAGTCCATTCTGAAGGAGATCAGTCCTGGGTGTTCATTGAAAGGATTGATGCTAAAGTTAAAACTCCAATACTTTGGCCACCTCATGCAAAGAGTTGACTCGTTGGAAAAGACCCTGATGCTGGGAAAGATTGAAAGCAGGAGGAGAAGGGGCCAACAGAGGATGAGATGGCTGGATGGCATCACTGACTCGATGGACGTGAGTCTGAGTGAACTCCGGGAGATGGTGATGAACAGGGAGGCCTGGCGTGCTGCGATTCATGGGGTCGCAGAGAGTCGGACATGACTGAGCAACTGAACTGAAGGAGATACTGAGAGGCTGAAGGCTGGGGACTGAAGGATGGGGCAGATAGGGCAAGGTACTTCTGTTATTTATCATAAGCCAGGTAGGGCCATGTGATTTCTTAAAACAGGTGAATTCATTAGTTTGATGAAAATAAAAGTTGCTTTAAAAACAAGAACTTTCATTAGCAGGTATAAACTATTACACACTATTATAATATTTCCATGTATATTATATACATATGAAGCCACACGACTGAGTGGGTGGACAACTGGTCCCCCTGAACAGCACAGGGAGCTCTGTTCAGTGTCTTATGATGGACCATAATGGAGAAGAGTGTGAAGAAGGATAAATGCGTGTGTATGACTGAGTCACTTTGCTGTACAGCAGTAATTAACACAACACTGAGTCAACTACACTTCAGTTAAAAACAAACTGGCAAAGAAACTGTCCAATTCCCCTTAAACACCACAATCTTCCAGGGTAATAGTTAAATAATACAGACATCTGAATTATTAGATGTTTGAGTTGCTTTCTCACTGTCTCCATTTATAGTCAGATATCACTGGTGAAAATCAGTCTCTTTCTTCCAAATTGAAAGAATAAAGACGCCTTGGCACTAAACTCCATTTCTGGCACTCAATCCTAGCAAAATTATTCTAAAAATAGAAAAATCTATGTGAAATGATATATAGCACTGTTGATATATTACTATATAATAATGCCAAAAGAGTCCATATACTCAAATTCTTTTGAAACTTACCATTTTGATTTTGCCAGTTTAGCCTTAAAATGTATGGGATTTAAAAAAAGTTTATTGAAGTACAGTTGATTTGCAATGTTGTGTTAGCTTCAGGTTTTAGTTATACAGGATATAACTATATAGGATGTTTTAGTTATACATATACATGTATCCACTCTTCTTAAGATTCTTTTCCCATATAGGTCATTAAGGAGTATTGAGTGGAGTTCACTGTGCTATAGAGTAAGTCATTTTTTGTTGTATGTTTTATTTATAGTACTAAAACCAACGGAATTTTTAAAAAGTTTTATTGGAGTATAGTTAATTCACAATGCTGTGTTAGTTTCAGGTGTATAGAAAATGACTCAGTTATACATATACATATATCCACTCCCTTTTAAAAAAAATTTTTCTCGTATAGGCCATAACAGAGTAATGAGTAGAATTCCCTGTACTACACAGCAGATTCCTATTAGTTATTTATTTTATACATCAGTTCAGTTCAGTTCAGTCGCTCAGTCGTGTCCAACTCTTTGCGACCCCATGGACTGCAGCACGGCAGGCCTCCCTGTCCATCACCAACTACCGGAGTCCACCCAAACTCACGTCCGTCAAGTCAGAGATACCATCCAACCATCTCATCCTCATCCTCTGTCGTCCCCTTCTCCTCCCGCCTTCAATCTTTCCCAGCATCAGGGTCTTTTCCAATGAGTCAGTTCTTCACATCAAGTGACCAAAGTATTGGAGTTTCAGCTTCAGTATCAGTCCTTCCAATGAATATTCAGGACTGATTCCCTTTAGGATGGACTGGTTGGATCTCCTTGCAGTCCAAGGGACTCTCAAGAGCCTTCACCAACACCATAGTTCAAAAGCATCAGTTCTTCAGAGCATCAGGGTCTTTTCCAATGAGTCAGTTCTTCACATCAAGTGACCAAAGTATTGGAGTTTCAGCTTCAGTATCAGTCCTTCCAATGAATATTCAGGACTGATTCCCTTTAGGATGGACTGGTTGGATCTCCTTGCAGTCCAAGGGACTCTCAAGAGCCTTCACCAACACCATAGTTCAAAAGCATCAGTTCTTCAGCGCTTGGCTTTCTTTATAGTCTAACTCTCACATTCATACATGACTACTGGAAAAACCATAGCTTTGACTAGACGGACTTTTGTTGCCAAAGTAACGTCTCTGGTTTTTAACATTCTGTCTAGGTCGGTCATAACTTTTCTTCCAAGGAGCAAGTGTCTTTTAATTTCATGGCTGCAGTCACCATTTACAGTGATTTTGGAGCCTAAAAAAATAAGTCTGTCACTGTTTCCTGCAGCAGCAGCAGCAGCAGCAGTGGTTGTTTTAAGCCACTAAGCTTTTGAGTTGTTTGTTGTGCACCAAAAGCTAAATGAAACAATGTCAGCAGACTTTCTTTGTATTCTGAATGTCAATACAGCTGATTGTTCTCCACTGCTATTTCCTTTCTGTTCTAGCTTGTCTCTGAATTCTGAAGCTTTGGATGCAAAGATATGAGGGCTAGGGGAGATGTGTATAAGAGACAGCATCAAGAGGCTCTTTAGTTCTTCTTTGCTTTCTGCCATAAGGGTGGTGTCATCTGCATATCTGACGTTATTGATATTTCTCCCAGCAATCTTGATTCTAGCTTGTGCTTCATCCAGTCCAGCATTTCTCATAATGTACTCTGCACATAAGTTAAATAAGCAGGGTGACCTTATACAGCCTTGATGTACTCCTTTTCCTATTTGAAACCAGTCTGTTGTTTCATGTCCAGTTCTAACTGTTGCTTTTTGGCCTGCATACAGATTTTTCAAGAGGCAGGTCAGGTGGTCTGGTATTCCCATCTCTTTCAGAATTTTCCACAGTTTATTGTGATCTACACAGTCAAAGGCTTTGAAAATGAAAGTGAAGTCCCTCAGTCGTGTCTGACTCTTTGCGACCCCATGGACAGTAACCTACCAGGCTCCGCGGTCCATGGGATTTTCCAGGCAAGAATACTGGAGTGGGCTGCCATTTCCTTCTCCAGGGGATCTTCCCAACCCAGGGATCGAACCCAGGTCTCCCGCATTGCAGACAGATGCTTCACCGTCTGAGCCACTAGGGAAGCCCTCATCAAAGGCTTTGATGTAGTCAATAAAGCAGATGTTTTCCTGGAACTCTTTTGCTTTTTCTATGATCCAACGGATGTTGACCATTTGATCTCTGGTTCCACTGCCTTTTCTAAAACCAGCTTGAACATCTGAAAGTTCACAGTTCATGTACTGTTGAAGCCTGGCTTGGAGAATTTTGAGCATTACCTTGCTAGTGTGTGAGATGAGTGCAATTGTGCAGTAGTTTGAGCATTCTTTGGCATTGCCTTTCTTTGGAATTGGAATGAAAACTGACCTTTTCTAGTCCTGTAGGCACTGCTGAGTTTTTCAAATTTGCTGGCATATTGAGTGCAGCACTTTCACAGCATCATCTTTTAGGACTTGAAATAGCTCAACTGGAATTCCATCATCTCCACTAGCCCTGTTGGTAGTGATGCTTCCTAAGGCCCACTTGACTTTGCATTCCAGGATGTCTGGCTCTGTGTGAGTGATCATGCCATCTATATATAGCAGTGTGTATATATCTATCAGTCTCCCAAATCATCCCTCCATCCTCACCCCCTCTCCTTTGGGAACCATAAGTTTGACTGCATGTCTGTGCGTCTGTCACTGTTCTGTAAATAAGTTCATCCATATCATTTATTTTAGATTCCACATAGGAGTGACATTTTCCTCTGTGTGACTCACTTCACCCAGCATGATTCCATAGAATTTTTTAATGGCAGTCATTTCAAACCCATAGAGAGTTGATTCTTTGACAAGCTTATGAATACATTTTAGTCAGAACTATCTTGACATTGATACATTTTCAGCAGAAAAGTATTAACTGGACAAATCCATTAGGCAAACTTGATTTGAATAATTTATTGTAGAACTAATCAATAATTGACCAGTTTTGTGTATGGTGAAGTTAAAACTACTTCAAATAGTTCCCATTTTCACTTTGTTTGCTGGAACTATTTTCATAAAAATCAAATTTCTCCCTGAAAATCTTAAAAGAATTGATTCATTATTTTTTTTTCCCAATCAGAGTTTCAACTATTAAGATTTCTGTCAATGACTTATTTTGTCCATCTGCCTTATCAAGTTTTCAGATTTTCATTTTGCCAAGATTTAATTCTGTTATTTTTGAGTCAACAATAAATCTTATCATGTTTAGTTTTAGCCATTGTCAGTTTTATTTTAAAGTCATTATGAATTTTTTTTTGTAGCCTATTGGTTTCTATTTTTTAAAACTCTAGGGAATTCCTGGCAGTCCAGTGGTTAGGACTCCTAGCTTCCACCGCAGGAGGCAAGGGTTTGCTCCCGGGCCAGGAAACTAAGATCCCATATGCCATGGAGCATGGCCAAAATGTTAAAAATAAACATTAAAAAAATACCTCACCTTCCGCTCTCTCTGACTTCCTACTTCCCTGGCTTCCTTTCCTCATCGCCAACCTCCCAAGCTCTTTCCCAACTCAAGGCATTCACATCTGCTGTTCCTTTTGGCTGGAATACTTTTCCCTCAGATCATCATAAGCTGACTCCTGTCCTCTACATGGTTTCTCAACATCCTCTCCTTCTGGAGAAAGGCCCGATTTCTCTTTAATTCCACCCTTGCTGCACAATCCTTGTCACTGCCTGAAACTGTTTCTCTTATTTTCCTGTGTATTATCTCCACTACTAAAATACAGAATCTGGGAGCAGGACACTTCATTCTTCTGACACGTGTGTATTCCTCGATACATTTTTTTTTCTTAATAAATACTTGTGAAATAGACGGATGAGGTATAGAAAGACCAGCAACGGAAGAAGGAACAAATGTCATGGAAGAGTCAGAAATGCCATCACTGAAGAGGTGTCTTGTGGTTGGCGGATGAGGAGAGGTTCAGGTGGTGCGGGCAGGCAGTTCAGACGGGGACCTCGTGCGTGAACAGAGAGGAGAGAAGGAACACGAGGTCTGGGAAGGGGAGGTCTGTGCAGGTGTCTCTAAACGAGAAAGAAGGGAGAGCTCTGCTGAGCACTGAGACGGCGATATGGTTGAAGCTTAAATGGTTTCATTACTGCCTGACAGTCGCGGCAGCAAGCAGAACAACGCACCCAAAGGCAGGCACAACTGTGCCATAATTCCCCGGAAACTCGGAGCATCTTACAGCTCACAAGAGCAGGGATTAAGCTTGCAGACGGCATTCAAGTTGCATAGCAGCTGACCTTAAACCTAAGAGGTTAGCCGGGGTCATGCAGGTGGGCCAGTGTAATCACCAGAGTTCTTTAAATGAGCAATTACGGGGCAGGCTGAGAAAGACCTGGATGGCCGTTGCTGGCTTTGAAGATGGAAGTGAACCACCAACGAGGAATGGGGGCAATCTCTGGAAGCTGGAAACGACAAAAAAAGTCTTCCCCAAGATGCTCTGGAAAGAAACACACCCTTGCCAATACCTGGATTTTCGCCTCTCAAGACCCTCTCTGGACTTCTGACCTCCGAAACTGGAAGATCATAAATTTGTGTTGTGTTACGACACTGCGTTGTGGTTCCTCGTTATAGAAGCAACAGAGAACAAATACAGACACCAAACACAGATGCTTCATCACTGAGGTCAGGTGAGGAAGGGAAAAGCAGTGCTCACGGCTCATTTGAGCCTACATTCTGGGGGATGGAAAGTCTTCAGTAGCAACAGAGAAGCAGAGTCCCACTACTAAAATGCTGACTTTACCCGGTTCACCTGTGCTTGCATAACCTGCAAGAACAACCTAAAGGGCCTGGGGATCTCAGATCCCCTTGCAAGGGTCAAAGGAAAAAGTGAACGAATGAGACTGGGTGGTCTTTGGGGGCAGTCAGCACCGTTTAACCTTAAGTTTCCCCAGGATTTAGAAAGCACTTATTACACGCATCCCTTAAGCAATCTTTTAAGCAGTTTTTATCTATCAAATCTATCAACATTAGATAATAAGTCTTCTGATGGTCTGAGTTTTTTTTTTTTTAAATAAGAGAACAAGAGTGGATGCTTTCATTGAAAGAAGAGGGATACAATCTCTGAAGACTGTTTTATTCTCTCAGGAAGATGGGCAAACTGTGACTGATCACCATTTTGCACTAATTCTTGCAGAGTTGGTCTTTATAGATCAACTGGATCCCTCTCTTTTGCTTTGTAAATTAAGCTGAAATTGTTCCTGCGACCGGAGAGTGCTGGCTGCCTGCCCGGAAGGGTTGCCCCTGCAGGCTCTGTATAACGAGGCAACCCACACGGCTGACCTCAGCATAAATAAAAGTTCAAGCTGGGACCTAAATTTTTAGTGCATTTGCAGTATGAAAGCCAAATAGCCAGAGGAACTGCAGCAGAATGACATCATTCGAAGAACTCGAGTAATCCTTCAGTCATTCAGAGAGCAGGTATCACAAGCGTCCTTCCGCGCCTTCTCACTGCAGACCCAGGACAAAACGTTAAGGATGCAGGTACGCTTGCTGTTTGCTTTTGGTCTGTTGGAGTGGCTTGTCTGGAGGTGAGAAAGGTACAAAGATCTTTCATTTCTCTTCGTGAAAAAAGGTGAATGTGGCAGGAAGAAAGCACAGATGATACACTGCTCGCTGCACGACGGGCCGAATCGAGAGACAAATTATTGGGGCAGGGAAGAGCGACTTACATGCGTCTTTATTTTTGGTTATTATTTGCCTGTGCCGCCTTAGTTGTGCACTCGGAATCTTTGATCGTCATTGCAACAGGCAGGGTCTCTGGTTGCGGCATGAGAACTCTTAGTTGTGGGGTCTAGTTCCCTGACCAGGGATCAAACCCTGGCCCCCTGCATCGGGAGCTTGGAGTCTTAGCCACTAGACCACCAGGGAGGTCCCCCAGGGATAGTGACTTTATTCGGAAAGCCAGCTGACGGAGAGTTAGAATGCAGGGTCCTTCTATAGGAAAAGGGAAGGGAGTCAAGTCAAACACTGCCTGGTTTCATCGGCCTCTAGAGGGAACGTGGTAAATTTTCTGCCCTGCTGTCATTCACAGATGGGCCTTATTAGGATGTTTCCTGTGAGTTAAACAAAGGTATAATGCTCATGATCCGGGAGGCAGGATTCCCAGAGATGGGCCTCTGTGTATAATTTAAGTTTATAGGCACATCCCTTTTATAGCAAAAGCAATAGAATCCAATATGGAGTCAGATTTGTTCTTCCTTATTGCACACACACAAATACAAACCCTCTGCATTTCTTCTGGGCTAATAGAAAGTTCTGGTCATTTACTTTGCCTTATCTTGAGCTAACTTTAGAAACCTTTCTTAACTTCTGTCCATTCAACTACTGATGTTTCTGAAAAAAAAAAAAAAGAAGGAAACCTTAAGCATTTAATAAATATTATATAAATAGGTAAATTTTGAAGTATTCTTAACAGAAAACAAGAGTATATTGTGGTGTGAAACTGAAAATATTCTCTTTTAGAATGTCTAGTATTTGTGATTATATTCATTACTGTGGCATTCTACTAGATTTTCCTTCTTCAGATTAATGACCTGTCCTAGAAGAAGAGGTGAAAAAAACAGGAGAAAACATCTCAAATTAGATGGTAGAATTTGAACGGCATGTTTGTATATCTTTATGTTCATTTTTAAAAAATCCATAAACATACATATTTTAAACAGTTTGGTAGCTTGCAAAAACATTTATTCATGTTCTTCGCTACACAATACAGCAACTACTCTAAAAGCTTGTGGCCACATTTCCCTTAACCTAACAAAAAAACAAACGATCAGAAGAAAAGAACATCACTGGAGAAGCTGATGACACACTTCAGTGGAAGGCAGTGTTTCCCAACATTTTTTTTCATTGTCACTCACCTAAGGGGAAAAAGCTAAATATCATTTAAACTGTCTGTAATGGAAAAAACGAAATACCAAGGAATAAGATTTTGTCACGTGGGCTTGAGTTTCAGAGGGCCGCAAACCATTGTAATATTTGTATCTTTTTTGCCCCTCAAAAACCAGTTTTCATCCCCTTGGAGGCACTATTGCCTGACCCACTTGGGAATGCACGGAGTAAACAAACAAGACAACATTCTTGCCCCACCTACCCACCCACTCAAAGAAAGGCGGGGGAAGGTTGAAGGAAGGGATCTGAATGTAGGCCCTTCTCCGCCATCCCCATCGATTCTGTGTATGAACTGATGTGTGTGTTGAGCCGGGTTTTCCGGGAGTGATGCTATTGGCATTTGGGGGTGGATAATTCTTTGTGGTGGGGGTGGGGGTGGAGAGCTGTCCTGTGCATTATAGGGTGTTTAGCAGCATCCCAGGCTTCCACCCTCTAGAGATGCCAGGAGCAAACTCCCAACTCCCAAGTGTGACAAAAATATCTCTGGTGGCTCAGATGGTAAAGAATCTGCCTGCAATGCAGGAGACTGGGGTTTGATCCCTGCGTTGGGAAGATCCCCTCGAGAAGGGAAAGGCTACCCACTCCAGTATTCTGCCTGGAGAATTCCATGGACTGTATATTCCGTGGGGCTGCAAAGAGTCAGACACAACAGAGCAACTCTCATTCAATCACGCATCCAAAATATCTCTGCTGCTGCTGCTAAGTTGCTTCAGTCGTGTCCAACTCTGTGTGACCTCGTAGACGGCAGCCCACCAGGCTCCCCCGTCCCTGGGATTCTCCAGGCAAGAACCCTGGAGTGGGTTGCCATTTCCTTCTCCAATGCATGAAAGTGAAAAGTGAAAGGGAAGTCGCTCAGTCGTGTCTGACTCTTCGTAACCCCATGGACCGCAGGCTACTAGGCTCCTCTGTCCAGGGGATTCTCCAGGCAAGAGTACTGGAGTGGGGTGCCAGCGCCTTCTCCCAAAATATCTCTAGCTGTTGCCAAATGTCCCCTGGCGGGGGTGGAGGGGGCAAAATGACCCCCATTGAGAAACACTGGCCTAGGGTGACTCACGAAGCGGCCACAGTGGGGAGAAGGGGAGCTATGGGGTCTGGAGCGGGAGAGAGACCCGGGACACAGGCAGACAGCAGGACCGCCCTGCGGAGTGCCTGCCGCCGCTGCAACCAGTGGCCGCGACTTGGCGGCTTTCCAAAAGGCACACTTGCTGCCTTACAGTTCTGTAGGCCAGAAGTCCAGCACGGCTCTCCCCAGATTTAAAATCAAGGCGTCCACGGGGCTGTGGGCCTTTCCGGGGCCTTGAGGGGGGAGCCTGTTTCCTGGCCCCCCAGCTTCCAGAGGCTGCTCCAGGGCCTTGGCTCATGCCCCGTCCATCTTCAGAACTGACAATGTCCCGTCAAGTCCGTCTCATCTGCCATCTCTCTGCCTCTCAGGCTCGTGGCCCTCCCTCTTATATTAAATAGACCCTTGTGATCTCACCGGGCCCACCCAGGTCATCCCCCCATTGCCAGGTCAGCTGATCAGCAACTTATTCTACCTGCACCCTTAATCCCCCTTTGCTTTGTGACTGAACATATGCGCGGGTTTCAGGCATTAGAAGGAGAAGTCTCTGTTACTGTTGTTTGCTTAGGTCCTGAGGGCTTTGCTGGGTCTTGGTTGCTGCGTGCGGGGTTTCTCTAGCTGTGGTAAGTGGGGGCCGCTCTCTAGTTGGGGTGCATGAACTTCCCGTTGTGGTGGTTTCTCTCGTTGCAGAGCACGGGCTCGGTCGTCGGGGTGCACTGGCTTAGTTGCTCCTAGGTATGTTGGGACCTTCCTGGACCAGGAATTGAACCCATGTCCCCCTCATTGGCAGGAAGATTCTCATCTACTGTACTGCCAGGGATGTCCAGGATGGGATATCGTTGGGAGAGGGCATGAGCCCGCCCACCACAAGTAAGTCAGCAACGATCCCAGGGACAGCGATCTTCCCGACGCCCAGCCCAGAAATGCAGCCATCCCGAAGGCGAGAGCCAGGGTGAACCGCACCCTGGTTCCCGCTCCTCCTGGCAAGAGACTCTGCCCCTTTCTTCATAAAACAACAGAAGTCTTCTTTCATCAGGTGATAATATACGGGCCTTGTGTGGACTGTTTCAAGGATGTACACTCCAGCTTGTGAAGTCTCAGATTAAGGCAAAGACCACCAGACAGAGGGGTGGATAAAGAAGCTGTGTTACGTATGTGCAATGGAATACTACTCAGCCATAAAGGAGAACAAAATAATGCCATTTGCAGCAATGTGGGTGGACCTAGAGATGATCATAATAAGTGAAGTAAGTCAGACAGAGAAAGACGTGTATCATGTGATATTGCTTATATGTGAAATCAAAAAAAAGGGTACCAACAAACTTATTTATGAAACAGTGTCACAGATGTAGAAAACAAATCTATGGTTACCAAAGAGGAAAGGGAGGGAGGGATAAACTAGGAGGTCGGGATTAACATGTATACACTGGTGTGTGATATATCATAGTATATAACATATATACAGCATATATAAAATAGATAATCAACAAAGACCTCTACCCACTATTCTGTAATGACCTATATGGGACAAGAATCTAAAAAAAAAAAAAAAACCAGTGGCTATATATATATATATGTATAACTGAATCACTTTGCTGTCACCCAAAACTACGCAACATAGTAAGTCAACTACAGTCCAATTGAAAAAAAAAAAAGACTGAGACCTCCAGGCATCGTTTAGTAAAGTATGGAAATGGCTGGAATTCCACTGTGTAACTTCTTTAGTTGTTGAATACCGCTTAATTAAGCCCAGTTTAATAAGCATTCTCACAATAGCTGTTATTGGAAGGCTGCCTCCTGTGACCAACTCAAAACACCCTCAAAGTTGTGCCAGGTCTGTGATGACCTCTGACACTTCTGTTTAGCTGTGGGGTTCGGGGGTCCATAAACCCCTCATGTTGCAAAGAGAATCGAGGGCTTTAAGCCGTTCTGACTTCTAAGCACCTGCCATCAATTGGCTATGGGGTGATATAACTTACAGAGGTTCTTCCCTATCTCTCCCCTCAAAATTAACCTCTCCACTTGCAGCGGCAGGCCCCACTGACCAATAATAACAACCCACTGTGTGTTAGCTGCTCCGTCGTGTCCGACTCTGTGACCCCCTGGACTGTAGCCCACCAGGCTCCTCTGTCCATGGGTTCTCCAGGCAGGAATACTGGAGTGGGTTGTCATGCCCTCCTCCAGGGGATCTTCCCGACCCAGGGATCAAACCCAGGTCTCCCGTATTGCTGGAGGATTCTTTATCAGCTGAGCCACCAGGAAGGCTCTCTATTTACATATGCATACTTTTTCATATTCCTTTTTATTATGGTTTATTACAAGATATTGACTATAGCTCCCTGCACTGTACAATAGGATTTTGTTTCTTTTGCTTTGTATATAGTAGTTTGCATGAGCTAATCCCAAGTTCCTAGTTTAACCCTCCACATCCTTTCCCCATCGGTAACCATAAATTTATTTTCTATGCCTGTGAGTCTGTTTCTGTTTTGTAGATAAGACCACTTGTATCGTATTGTAGACTCCACGTATGAGAGATTGTGGTATTTGTCCCAAGTGCTTCTGAACTCACTGGGTGGCTGAGGGCAAGAAGAGCAATCTCCGTCTGGTGGCCCTCTGTCGCTTCCTGAAGCCCAGCCTTCTTTCCTTCCCCGAGTCCCTCTCCTTGCTTCTCCTTGGCCATACTCTCTTTTCTTTCTTTTACTCTTTGAAAGACACTATATTTAAAAAAAAAAAGGCAAGCCACAGACCAGGAGAAAATACTTACAATATTATCTAGGTAAGGACTTGTATCAAGGATATACAAAGAGCTCTTCCAACTCAACAATAAAAAGACAAACAACTACATAAAAAATGGGCAAAAGATTTGAGCATTCAGAGACATGTGAATGCCAAATGGACTCATTAGTATATGCTCAGCAGCACTAAGGAAACACAGATGGAAACAGGAAGTTCTCCTAGGGCTAGGGGTGAGTCACAGCATCCTTGGGAGCTGTTGGAGAAAGTCAGATATCTGAACACATTTGGGGCTCCGTTAGGAAGGAAGAGACGGGGAATGGCTAAGGCCGGTCCCCCTACTTGCCAACTTCACAGTCTAGTCAGTGGTAAAGTCTACAATCTTACTTCATAATCAGTCACCACCTCCACAAACATGACACCCAGTTCAGTTCAGTTCAGTCGCTCAGTCGTGTCCGACTCTTTGCGACCCCATGAATCGCAGCACGCCAGGCCTCACTGTCCATCACCAACTCCCAGAGTTCACTCAGACTCACGTCCATCGAGTCCGTGATGCCATCCAGCCATCTCATCCTCGGTCATCCCCTTCTCCTCCTGCCCCCAATCCCTCCCAGCATCAGAGTCTTTTCCAATGAGTCAACTCTTTGCATGAGGTGGCCAAAGTACTGGAGTTTCAGCTTTAGCATCATTCCTTCCAAAGAAATCCCAGGGCTGATCTCCTTCAGAATGGACTGGTTGGATCTCCTTGCAGTCCAAGGGACTCTCAAGAGTCTTCTCCAATACCACAGTTCAAAAGCATCAATTCTTGACACCCAGCCTCCTCATAAAGAAGTAGACAAAAACCATGATATCTTTTTTCTGAACAACTCCAACTTTTTAGAATGAAATTTTCTTTACTATAAGTAGTTATATGGATTGCCTACTGTGTCTCACGTTCTAGGTGTAGGTCCATTTTGCTTGTTCTGTGCTCAGTGGTGTCCGACTGTTCGTCACCCCAGGGACTATAGACCACCAGGCTGCCCTGTCTATGGAATTCTCCAGGCAAGAATACTGGAGTGGGTTGCGATTTCTTCCTCCAGGGGGTCTTCCTGACTCAGGGATCAAACACACAGCTTCTGAACTGGGAGGCAGATTCTTTACCCCTGAGACACCTGGGAGGCCCGTAGGTCCGTGCCTGTGTGTATTTATTGCAGGAGCACATGCGTAAACTCCGCAGCCCCTCTCCTTCTCTAACACTCACTGAGCTTCTAGTGGACAAAACAGACAGGATGCCTGGCTGCTCCAGGCTTAAAGCCTCTGGGGTGGAGGGTGGCCAGCTAGACAGTAAATAAGCGAAACAAGGAGGATGTCAGGCGTGCAGCCCGAGGGGGAGAGTAAAGAGGGGAGGAGAGGGAAAGCCACGGTGCAGGATGAGGGGGTTTTATATGAGGGGTCCAGGAGGGCCTCGCTGAGAGGGTGATGTTTAAGCAAAGACCTGCAGGTGAGGGAGGGAGTCGTGTCTTCGTCTGAAGGAGAGGTGTTCCAGGTAGAGAAGACCGCACGACCACTGCAAAGCCCTGAAGCTGGAGCGTGTGTCACCGAATGTGAGGAACAGCAAGGTGCCCAGGAGGCACAGTGGAGAAGAATTTCCGCCTGCCAGTGCAGGAGACACAAGAGACATGGGTTCAGTCCCTGGGCTGGGAAGATCCCCCGAAGGAAATGGCAACCCACTCCAGTACTCTTGCCTGGGAACTTCCATGGACAGAGGAGCCTGGCGGGCTCCCATCCATGGGGTCACAAAAGAGTTGGACACGATTTAGTGACTAAAAACACATGCACGAGGAGGCCAGGCTCCAGAGGCGGGAGCAAGGGAGAATGCAGTGAGAAATCAGGTCAGGGAGGCAACTCTGCCCCGGGTCACTGTCAGAGTAGCTCCCAAAGACAGCTGTCCCTCCGTCTCAGGGCTTTTTTTTAATTAAAAAAACTTTTCTGGCCGCACCAGGAGGCAAGCAGTTCCCATGGAATCCCACGGATCCCAGCAGGATCCAGCCCTCGCCCCCTGCAGTGGAAGCACGGAGTTTCAACCACCAGACCTCCAGGGAGGTCCCATCTCAAGGACACTTTGAAAATTGGTGGGAGTGTTTTATCAAAAGCACTTTGTCACCGTGATGACAAAGACGCTCCTGGTATTTTACGCAGAGGGCCCAGGGAAGACAGAAGCCCTGCCAATGTGTGGGACAGTCCCGCTCCTTGGGTAACTGTTCTGTTTGACAACTTTCAAATGCCTTGCTACCTTTTTAAAGGGGAAAGACAATTTTGCTGTATTTTAAAAGTTTTTATTGGAGTGCAGTTGATTTGCAATGCTGTGTTGATTTCCTGTGTACAGCAAAGTGATTCGGTTCTGCACACACATATCCCCTGGTTTCTAGCTTTCCCCCCACACAGGTCCCCACATAGGTCACTATGGAGTCCTGAGTAGGCTTCCCTCTGCCATACAGTAGGCCTGTGTTGGTCATCTGCTGTGCATGTAGCAGTGTGTGTATGTCAATCCCAGTCTCCCAGTCTATCCCCCCCTTCTCCCCGGTCACCATTATATTGCTTCCTACATCTCTGACTCTATTTCTGTTTTGTAGATGAGCTGAAAAATCTGTCTTATTATATGAGCCTGGGACTTAACTTCATGTATAAATACAAACTGCTTTTTTGCACAGTTTGAATGTACACTGTGTTTTCTAGGAGTGTGACTTCCTTGTGAAGCCCGTGAAGCTCCCTGTGGGTTTTGTTTCGAACTTCACCAGGAGTTTTTTAAATGAGTTAATTTGTTTGTTTGTGGCTGTGCTGGGTCTTCATGCCTAGCGCGTGGGCTCTTCGTGGCTGCACGTGGACTGTTGCTGCTTGCAGGGCGCGGGGTCTGCTCTCCGGGTGGGCGTTGGGGGCCGCTCTCCAGTCGCAGTGCGGGGGAGCCTCAGTGCAGGGGCCGCTCGCTGCGGAGCGCAAGCTCTCGAGTGCAGGCTTGGTGGCTGCGGTGCGGACCAGGGGTCACACCCATGTCCTCTGCACTGGCTGGTGGACTCCTACCCACTGGGCTACCAGGGAAGTCCTTACCGAGAATGTGCAGGCAACTCTTTTTTTATGGTATCTGAGCAGCTTAAGATACCTATATCAGCTTTTAGTCACAGGAATTCTGTACAATGGAATGAATACCGTCTTAGTGTTTCATAGTACATTCTGATCGAGCTATATGCAGAAATCTATATCTTGCAATACATATTGTTTTATTATACTTTTATTTTTCCTCATATTACAGCTTGGGCACTATATCGATTTTTCTGAAATTATATTTGTAGATTAGTTGTCATATATAAATTTCATGATAGTCAAGAGGACACTATCAATTCCTGTTATAAAAGAGGGTGTGGAGTCCTTTGGACACAAAAATAGGCTTGAAAACAGCTAGTGTAGGAGTCCTTTAGTCCTTTTGTTCTTTAAAATTTTTTTCTTATATTTTCCTCTGAGACTTAAGCTTCCTGGAGAGTTTCAAGCCCAAGCCTGCCTTAGTGTGGCGAGCTTCAGCAAGGCCGCTCTTGCTGCTTCTGGGGACGGCAGATTTGGGGGACGCCCAGCGCCAGTGTGGACGGTTCGTCGGCCTCCTGCTCCCGTAATGCCTGGGCCCGGGGCTCTCCACCTGTTCCCTGTCGCCCAGCAAGCATGTCGGAGCGCGGCTCAGCCTCTCTGCCCCTCAGCTGCCCCTTCCAGAAGCAGCTCTCAGTTCCCTGGGTCATCTTGGGTCTGGGCTCTGTGATTCCCCACTGCTTCTGAGCTCATATATATGTGAGTGTCTATAGCATATATATGCACATATATTTACTTTGTCTATGTGCTTATATTTATTTACATACTTATATATGTGTATGGATATATATATGTGTGTGTGTGTGGATATATATATCCTGGAGAAGGAAGTGGCAACCCACTCCAGTATTCTTGCCTAGAGAATTCCAGGGACAGAGGAGCCTGGCGGGCTACAGTCCATGGGGTCACAGAGTCAGGCACGACTTAGTTACTGAACATGGATATATGTAGAGGGAATATCACATACATGTAACATGTACTCTGCCTCTCTGAATTGTCCTCAGAGAGAGAGCTTGTCCAGATTACCTCTTCCACCAATTATTGACTGTCATCACGACAGGTGGCAATTTTATAATGTTTTTAATTTACAAAAAAGAAACCGGAAGAAAAGAAACCAAAATAACATGGTTCTCCCTGAAGAATGGCATTCACAAAATTTTTTATTTTCTATACTTTGCATATTTTCTATAATTAAGAAAAACACTTGCTTGTTAGCATTATATTTAAGAAGTTTGAGAGCCCCACACATTGTAAGCATATTTAAAAATAGAAATAATTTTATAGATAATCTAGAACGTGGTTTTTGAAGTTAATTTACATTTTAAATATTCCCTTAAATATTCATGTGAAAAATTTAAAGCAACTGAACTATTCCTTAGAATATTCTCCACATTTGATTGGCCAGTAAGTCAAACATATGTTTACCACTTACTCAAAATTAAAAGTGATTTACGGTAAGCTTGTTAAGAATGTTTTCATTCATTTTGAGATGTGTGAGAGCTTCATGAACATCCTTGGCTTAGAAATTGCAATATTTAGTTGACTAGAAACTTACTGTATAGATAAACAGCAAGGTCCTCCTGGATAGCACAGAGAAGTATATATTCAATATCCTATAATAAACCATAATGGAAAATGACACAAAAAGAATACATATACATGCATAACTAAATCACTTTGCTGTACGCCAGAAACTAACACAACATTGTAAATCAACTGCACTCCATTAAAAAATAAATAAATAAAAGTTCATTGTATGTAGGAGAGACTGCTGCTGCTAAGTAGCTTCAGTCGTGTCCAACTCTGTGCGACCCCATAGATGGCAGCCCACCAGGCTCCCCCATCCCTGGGATTCTCCAGGCAAGAACACTGGAGTGGGCTGCCATTTCCTTCTCCAGTGCATGAAAGTGAAAAGTGAAAGTGCAGTCGCTCAGTCGAGTCCGACTCTTAGCGACCCCATGGACTGCAGCCCACCAGGCTCCCCCGTCCATGGATTTTCCAGGCAGGAGACTACATGTACCTAAATAATTTTACTCCCCCACTAGAGGCAGGAATGTAAACACATTTGTGGAAACACCACATTCAAATGTTTACCTAAAACTGATTACTTTTACAAACAGCTTCAAAACACCCAAAGCTAGTTAATTCATGCAGGACTGTTTGCTGATTTTATTATACTTGGAATGTTGGCAAAGAACTTGTTGATCATGACAATGCTTTCTTTCAGAACAAAAACAAAAGCAGCTCCCGAGGGGGCAGTGGAATCCCTGTGCCGCTGGGTGTGGAGCTGCGGGTGCTGCGCCGTCTCGCTGATGACCACCCCCCCCAGCTTCTGGGCGCCTGTGACCCTCAGCGAGGCCGCCCTGGACTGAGAGGGGCCGCTTGGCCTCCTGGGTCGCCTTGCCCGGGGTAACCCCAGCTCGTGAGCTGCTGGTGCAGGGAAAAGTGTGAGAGCCCAGTCTCCCCGCCATGCGTCAGGATCCACTCCGAGGCATCACTCCCGCTGGAGTGCTCCCCGTGGAATCGGGCAGAAACCCACCCTGTGAGACTGAGACCCCTGGGACTTGGCTTCTCTCTGTGTGTCCACTTCCCGGACAGCACGCACATCTGTGATAAACCGCACATGGGGACTCCTGAGCTGGAATCCGCTTGTCTCAAAGTTCAGTTTCTTTAGGGAAAAATGTTAGTATAAAAATTTCTTCTGATTGTACTGAGGATGCAGCAGGATTTATTTTTATATCCAAGTTGATTATGACATATGCTGGAGTTAAAGACACTTTACATATTAGAAATGTTAGCTCACTGAGGAATTATTAAGGATTAGAGGGTTACTGAGAATTAACAACATTTGGATAAGAGCATTTTATATCAGTGGTCCATAAATCGATCCAAAAATCCAGATCCTTGCTCTGCAGAAAAAGGGCTCTTGGGACCCACTCGTGGGGGCTTCCCTTGTAGCTCAGTCAGTCAAGAATCTGCCTGCAATTCAGGAGACCACCCGCAGGAGGCCTGCAGGAAAGGGGCTCTTCCCAGCCCACTTGGAAGACTCGACATTTGATGAAGTGGTAACCTGGGGAAAAGCAGGGGCCGGGGAAAGGGACTCGGCTCTTCAGAGAGGTTTCACGCAGGCCGTCATGACGTAATAGACCCCTCTGTTCGCCTACAGAAATGCTTCTCTCTACCAAGTCAGATTAGACACCCAGACTCTCGGAGAACCCCTTCCCCGCAGGTGGCACTGAGAAGCGCTGACTGGCCCTGGGTGGGCTTTTACCTACTGGGCAAATGACGGGATTTATGCTGAAAGACGCGAAGCCGCTTCCCCGGGATGATCTGTCCGGGAAACGGGAGCGGGGGCTGCGCTCAAGCGGGCTGACTCTGGCGTCCTTGTCTTTAACCGCTGCCCCCAAAACTCGCAGCGCTGTCTCACGTCTATCACGAGAGGGGCACGCGCGAGGCGGAGCAAACAAGCTCGCCGAAGGCCTCGGGGTGGCTTAGTCGCTCAGTCGTGTCCGACTCTTCGCGACCCCATGGACTGTAGCCCGCCAGACTCCTCTGTCCCTGGGATTCTCCAGGCCAGAATCCTGGAGGCCACTCCCTTCTCCAGGGGATCTTTCTCGCCCAGGGATCAAACCCGAGTCTCCTGCATTGCAGGCAGATTCTTTACCAACTGAGCTACCAGGGAAGCCCTCAAGAGTGGGCCCCAGAAAGTATTCTTTCTCTTGTAAGAGTAGTTGAATATATGCCTTTCCTTCCTCGAATTAATTAAGCCCTCTTGGAGAAGGAAATGGCAACCCACTCCAGTATTCTGGCCTGGGGAATCTCATGGACTGAGGAGCCTGGTGGGCTACAGTCCATGGGGTCTCAAGAGTCGGACACGACTTAGTGACTAAACCAATTAAACCCTCTAGATTCAATAAAAATCTTCTTTAAACAATTTCTCCTGGTCCCATCAACACTACGGAGTGTTGTCGGGCTGGGTGGGGGGGTGTCATGGAGGTGGCCACCGTGACCTCTATGCTAAGTCGCTTCAGTCGTGTCCAACTCTTTGTGACCCCATGGACAGCAGCCCACCAGGCTCCTCTGTCCACAGGATTCTCCAGGCAAGAATACTGGAGTGGGGTGCCATTTCCTTCTCCAGGGGATCTTCCCGACCCAGGGATCACTTGGTGACCACTAAGAGCCCTCAAAAGTCAAAGGAATCTCGGCTAGTCCAGCCTCCCGATCCTCCTTAAAATCTGTTACAAAGCTGCCAGACTCGAGATGAGAGTTTTATTAAAAAAAGGGAGCGGCTTTTCTAGCACCTGGTGACATTCATGAAGACCAAAGGCACCATTTTGAAACAATGAGAATGCTGTTACTCAAAGCATTTTCAGAACTTCAGACGTACTTTACAAATCACAGAAAAATAATCAATGAGGGACTTCCCTGGTGGGCCAGTGGTTAGGGCTCTGTGATTCCAATGCGGGGGCGCTGGTTCAGGAACTAGATCCCTGGTCAGGGAACTAAATCCCACACGCTGCACGGTGGGGCAAAAAAACGAAAGGAAAAAAAACACCAAAAACACCCAAATAGAAAAAAAAAATCAACGATATTGTTGCATAACTAAACAGATCAATTTCTACTGTTACACTGTTCCATTAGGAAAGCGTAAAGCTTTTCTGTTGGCAGCTAACAGCTTTCATGGTGGTTTCTAGCTTTGGGTTTGGCCCTTCCTAGTCTTGCCCTAGGCTGTTTTGTTGATCTGACTCTGGAGGCCTCCAGTTCTCCACTGATGGACTGTGTGAAAAAAAGAGAGAAGAAAAGAATAGAATGGAGCATAGAGGAGCAACATCTGTAAGCAGTCATTGTACCAACATCTCTCATACAAAAACGAAACCGGAATGCACAAATCAGAGAACCACTAAACTGGGAGGAAGGCAGAGGATTTAGCATTTTTCGTTCAGGTCACACTGTTATACTAGGTGTGCTGACAGCAGTGGATTCTAACAGGCCCTCCCCACAGAATCTAGCTACCTAGAAGCCAATGGGCTGTGGATAATCAGTTCTTCAATTTTCCTTTCTGATAAGTGAAATTTCGTCACTCACCTAATAATCAACCTCTGGAACCGAAATAATATGTTTGCGGTCTCTGCAGAAAGAAGTTTAGTGATTAGATAATTATATTACCCATCAATTACTGTTTCTAAACCAACTAGGACTGCCAAATAATGAACCTCTCTCTAAATGACAATGAGAGAGCACATGAGTTCAGATGTTCCTAGCATACCAATTATATTAAATGATTAATCGATTTCTGTGGGCGGGGGCAGTGAATTGCTCTTTCCCAGGATTTGAGAGTGAGCTGTGAACTGTGTTTTAGCTGCTTCATTAAATCTGAGTGCTTTGATGATGTGTTTTAGGTACAGGCTAACTATGCCACCTTTGCAGCAGATTTTGTTTTTTAGGAAGCTTGATCAGTGTTTCCTAGCAGGCTCTAAGTTTATTTTTCCTATATGAAAATGGTCGAAAACCATATGTATACTGATTATTTTCACTGCAGCATGAATAACAACAGCTAAAAATCTATGAACAAGCTAAACGTCCAACCAACATTCCCAAGGCTGAACTGAGGATGATGGTGGAGAAAGCTCAACTGTTCACAAATAGTCGGTTCTCTCTTACCTGGTGAAATCTCACTTCCCCACATTGAGCTCAGGTGGAGCCATGGAACTTGCCTCAGACGACTGAGAAAGCTCGGAAAGCTGGGGTATGCTGCGCCACTCCCTGCACCGCGCTCCCTTTGCCCTTTGCCATGGGCAGCTGGTGATGTGCTAGAGTGGCTGTGCCAGTAGCCTGGTTTCTGAGATGAGGACCATGACCAGCCCTCCATGAACATGTAGTTTGTTCAAGAAATAAACCTTTATAATTTTAAGCCACTGAGATGTAGAGGTTGCTACTGTAGCCTAATCTAGTCTACCTGACTGATGCAATATACCTAATTTCCCTTAGGAATTTCAGAATTTGGAGATGGAATGAGAGCTTAGAATTGAAAGGATAAAACAAACAGTTGAACTTTTGAGAACTTATTCTACATAAGTGAAGTAAAGTGAAGTGAAAGTAGCTCAGTCGTGTCTGACTCTCCGAGACCCCATGGACTATAAAGTGCATGGAACTCTCCAGGCCAGAATACTGGAGTGGGTCGCCTTTCACTTCTCCAGGGGATCTTCCCAACCCAGGGATCGAACCCAGGCCTCCCGCATTGCAGGCGGATTCTTTACCAGCTAAGCCACCAGGAATACTGGAGTGGGTAGCCTAACTCCTCTCCAGCACACCTTCCTGAGCCAGGAATTTAACCTGGATCTCCTGCATCACAGGCGGATTCTTTACCAGCTGAGCTCTCAGGGAAGCAAGTCACCCTCAAGAAACTTAGGAGCAGAGAAATGATGCAACGTAGCAACAGTAAGGTAGCAGTGCCCCATAATTGATTTAATATAGCATGGTACTTAAAGGTGTATGGATTTTAATAGAAAAATGGCCAAAGGATTACAATAGAAGGTCGCCATAGACTCACTGTTTCCACTGTTTCCCCATCTATTTCCCATGAGGTGATGGGACCAGATGCCATGATCTTCGTTTTCTGAATGTTGAGCTTTAAGCCAACTTTTTCACTCTCCTCTTTCACTTTCATCAAGAGGCCTTTTAGCTCCTCTTCACTTTCAAATATAAAAAGCAGGCTCGACTTCCTGAATTCGCCAGTGTGAAACGAGGCTACGCGGTCATAAGAAAGAGTGCAATTAACAGTAGCTTAACGCAACAAAGCTTTCTAGTTCATGCAGGCTGATGGGGTTGAGCAGCTTTTTCTACCATTTTCTAGCCACGAGATCAGAATCACTGGCCTTCATTGACTTACCAGCTCCTGATTACCTTGGAAGATGTGTCATTTGTTTTCATGTATTGGCAAGAATGTCATTAAGACCCCTACCTAAAGTAGGGGCACTGGGGGAAACAGCTCAGCCGTACGCCCAGGAAAAAAGCTACGGTGTAGGGCTTTGCTTCTGCCACACTCGGAGGAGTAAAAATAAAAGTAGATGCAATTCTATCAGACTGGGCGAGCAGAATCTGTCAGTATGTCTTTTTTTTTTTTTGCTTGCTATTTATGATAAACTGTTTTTTGAACAGTTTTAAGTTCACACTTAAATTTCTCATAAACCCTCTGCCCTTATATGCGTATAGCCTCCCCCATCATCAGTATCCTCTTCCAGCATGGTACATTTGTTACAGCTGATGAACCAGCATTGCAATATTATCACTAAATACCATAGTTCACAGTAGGGTTTGCTCTTGGAGCTGTACGTTCTGTGAACTTAGACAAACGTGTAGTGATATTATATAGCATTAGAGCATCACACAGCGTGGCTTCCAACCGTAAAACATCTTCGGTGCTCTGCCTATTCATTCCTTCCTCCCTCGGACCATTGGGAACTGCAGACACGCAGATGACACCAGCCTTATCACACAAAGCAAAAAACCAAAGAGCCTCTTGATGAAAGTCAAAGAGGAGAGTGAAAAAGTTGGCTTAAAGCTCAACATTCAGAAAACGAAGATCATGGCATCCAGTCCCATCACTTCATAGGAAATAGATGGGAAAACAGTGGAAACAGTGTCAGGCTTTATTTTTTTGGGCTCCAAAATCACTGCAGATGGTGACTGCAGCCATGAAATTAAAAGACGCTTACTCCTTGGAAGAAAAGCCATGACCAACCTAGACGGCATATTCAAAAGCAGAGACATTACCTTGCCGACTAAGGCCCGTCTAGTCAAGCCTATGGTTTTTCCGGTGGTCATGTATGGATCTGAGTTGGACTGTGAAGAAAGCTGAGCGTCGAAGAATTGATGCTTTTGAACTGTGGTGTTGGAGAGGACTCTTCTTGAAGAGTTCCTGGGACTGCAAGGAAATCAAACCAGTCAATCAGTCCTGAATATTCATTGGAAGGAAATATTCAGGAAATATTTCAGGACATGACTGACTGAACTGATCCTGTTTACTGTAATTTTGCCTTTTCCAGAATGATATAGATGGAATCATACAGTAATATACATACTGTATATTAACTCCGCCACTCTGCTTCTAGGAATTAATCCTACAGATAAACAAAGATATATGCAAAAAACTTTCTGTAAAAGAGGCTGGAAAAGATATTCATCAGTAGGGGCCACATTAAACAGCTTATGGTAATCAATATGACAAATAGTTCCGTTCAGTCACTCAGTCGTGTCCGACTCTTTGCGACCCCATGGACTAGTAGCCTACCAGGCTCCTCCCTCCATGGGATTTTCCAGGCAAGAGTACTGGAATGGGTTGCCATTTCCTTCTCCAGGGGATCTTCCCGACCCAGGGATCGAACCCGGGTCTCCTGCATTCCAGGCAGACGCTTTAACCTCTGAGCCACCAGGGAAGTGTGCACTCATAAAGGAAGAGCAGGAGGCGCTTACTGAGCTGGTGTAGAATATGCTCAGACACGCCGCTCACGCACTCGGTCATGCCCAACTCTTTGTAGCCCCATGGACTGCAGCATGCCAAGCTTCCCTATCCTTCACCATCTACCAGAGCTTGCTCAGACTCACATCCATTGAGTGATACCTTCAGAGATATATAACTACATGAAAAAAAAATCAACATGTATAATATCCTACCATTTGGATAAAAAAGAAAAAATACATACATATTGTATTTATGAGTCATCTCCTGATGGGAAAAACCTACTGATCACACTACCTCCAGAATGGGAACTGGAGAGGCAGCGAGACTTTTACTGTAGTCTTTATTTTTTGAATTTTCAGCCATGTCAGTGTATTATATAACCGAACTTTAAATGTTTGAGAGGCCAGTAATGCAGACTGCCACTGGGCGACCTTGAGGGGTTGCTTCATGTCTGCTTCCTTAATAACAGGAGTCTCCATCTTCTGGGGTTGTAAAAATCCAACTGCCCTACTGCTGAAGAAAATCCTAATAATCAATTGGGGTATACCTTGGACACGACTGAGCGACTGAACTGAACCAACTGGTGATCTTTCCAACGGGTACAACTTACGGGGTTGTCAGGGAAAGCTCCTGAGGTGATGTGTATTACCTGATGAGCGTTCCTGTAATACAGGCATTAGAAAGGGCCTGAAGTGCCTGAGAAACTGCCAGGAGTGGGATGAGCTATTACCGAATGAGGTCAGCAGTGAGACCACAGGGCGGGGCAAGAAGACCATGGAAGCTGTTCAGACTGTGGTCTTAATAGAGGGAACCCCGACCTTTGACCTCCCCTCCCCAAGTGGCAACCTGAACAGCTGGAAAAAAAACTTGCAAACAAGTTTTTCTAATTCATGCAAGGACCAACGTGCGAGAAAAACTAACTCCATTTCGCCTGAAAATGTCTGTTTCTGCCATCATTCTGTTGTCTCCTTGCAGGTTGGTTTGCGTTGAAGCCTACTAGTATCAAATGACAAAAGATAACAGAAGGCCCATTTGTTTTGGTTTAATAGACATTTATTCTGTTATTATGTAGTTGAACAACCTCTACACACAAAATAATACGGTTTAAGATTTTTTTGAGTTGGAAGGAATTTGGGTCTTAAAAGGTTTTGCAAGCCTGTTTTCTGGAAATCACTTAGGTGGGCCTTTTTAAAGACCCTTGAAGAAAAAAAACTGGTTCAAGAAAACCAGCGATTAAATTTCAAAATCAAACTACTTATAAAGATAGCCAGCCAAGAATTGGGGTAATTCCTCTTCTGTATTTCCTACACTCAAATCCACCCTGGGAAACAGAAGCCTAGTCTAGGAAGACATGATGGAACAAGCAGAATGAGGTGGTAAGGGCAATCACAGCTGGTGGCCCAGCAAGTCTGGAACTGTGAGGCTGGTTTCTGCAGGGATGGGAACTGTAGACATGAAGTTGGAGGCCAGCTGAACTTGCACTGACACTAACGATGGTTTTCTCAATAGCCTTTTAAGAATGGAGTGACTTGACCCTAAAGAACAGATTACACTTAGCAATGATACTTTAAATATAACCACCCCCATTTCCCCCATCCCCTAATGTGGCCTAGAGTTCATGATGGTCACAAACTAATGCTACAGAGAAAACATTTAACTTTTTGATCCAAGTTTTTCCTATCATCTTACACTTGAAAGGGATCTGATGAACACCAAGCTCCCAAACCTAACATCACTACCTTACAAACCTTAGGGCTAATTAAATTAACTCCCCTCTCACGTATCTAATGTTCAATTTCCGTCAGTTTTAATCGACACCAGTGTAAATACAACCATTTTGCACAAAGTTCAGTATTCTACAGATCCCAAAGCCTGAACCAGGAGCTTTATATGAACTTCAGTGGTACCATGGGAGGTCAAGGCAATTTAATTTAGGTAAACCAGGATTTGATTCATTTGTCAGAACCCTCTTGCAAAAGGTCTATTCAATTCTCTTAAAAATGGTGGGATTACTTTTTGCCTTTCAGAAGCAGCAGTTACACAAATGTAGTATTAGATTAAGCCTAAAAGTGGGCCCTAGTCAAAAATTTCGTTATTTTTCTGCATACGATCACGAGAAAGGATAAGGACACCCTTCACATTGCCAATGAAAACCCAACTGAAAATGTTGTCCCTGCCAAACTCCATAAAACTGCAGAGCATTGCATCACCCCAATAAAGCCGCAGGTCTCACCACATGCATCAACAAATCTACAGGGTTAAGTTTCTGCACTCCTCTTTTACAGAATTTTACACCTATTGTACCAAACAGCATTTTAAACAGACACATCAACTCCCTAATAAAGCAAAAACAAAGGCATTTCCCTTATTAAAAACAAGATACACCATCACTTCATATACACTTTATATGTGTAAGTAACTTCAATAAGTCTTCAAACATTATTGCACTTTAACTTTCATAATTTGACAATGCATTCAATGAAGCAATCTGCAGACAACTAGTTTTAACAAACAAATTAAAAAACACTTTTAAGCAGACAAGAACGTCCTAAATTGTTTATTATGTAAGAACTTTACAAACATTACGTATATTAGCGGTAGCGGTGGAGCTGGAGAGTATTGCGCCTTCTCCACGCTGCACGGCGAGAGCCCCCAATGGTGTGGTGGAACTTGTGGCCCTTGCCCAGGCCACGGCTCTTTCTGCCTGCAGATGTCAGCCCCCGCATCTCCCTGTGCTTGTGGACTGGTTTGGTGATCCACTGGGTATCAGGGTTTCTTCTGATAGCTTTATGGAATGGATCAATGAGGATAACCTCAAAGAATTTGTACGTAGAATCTTCACCAACCCAGTAGGAATTCAGGACCCTCAGGGCCCCACAGTGGCGGCCAGCGCGCTCCTAGGACAGGAAACAAAGGCCCAAGGTCAGCCTTCCACACATCCCAGTAACAAACGAGACAGCAATTCACTACACAAGAGACTAAGGCTTCTGACTTAAACTACTCAAATACTCAGCATCTCCCCACAGGCTGGGACCCCAAGTAGAAGGAAGACTTACTAGAAAACAACACAAACATGCTTATTTGAAACCTTTCTCTTACTACCTTCTTGCTAATTAAGGTGTGAATATGAATATCTAGCTAACCAAACTTAGTATTCTGGAACCCTGCACTTTTCTAGTACAACAGAAGGGTTAGCAAACTTAAGAGAATTCTGAAGGCTACCAAGCTCTCGTCTGGTCTTCTAGGCCTTTTCTTTTAAAACAAAATACTTTTAGCTTATGGCGGGCAACAGGCCCACGTTGGCCAACCTCTTCAACAGAGCATAGCTTAATTTACTAGCCAAGAAAGACAGTTCATAACCAGTAACACCTGGGGAGACTTCCTCTTTAAGATGTTCAATTGCCCTTTAAAAGTTTAGGCTCCACAGGTAAACATTAATTTACATGACCTATGAGAGATTCCCAAATGAAGACTAAATTCTGGTAGCAACTCAACTAGACTGCATGTTTGTGCTTACTGATCCCATGGACTGTAGCCCACCAGGTTCCTCCGTCCATGGGATTTTTCAGGCAAGAATACTGGAAAGGGTTGCCATTTCATCCTCCAGGAATCTTCCTCACCCAAGGATCAAACCTGCATCTCCTGCACTGCAGGCAGATTCTTTACCACTTAAGCTGGGAGGGCGGTGCGGGGAGATGGCGAGAAACCCTTTTCTGTATCATGTCAGAACCTAATTCCACCTATTTATGTGTTAGAAAATGGGAATTCTATCATCATAAACCAAACAGGATGACAACTAACACAATGTTCTGTATTTTTCTTCCTCTTAAAAAAGGCTTTATCTCCCCATGTGTCCAATTTTAATGTTGATGGAGAGTTGTTTTTAAAAAAACATACTGCATCTATAAAGGTCTTGCACTTTTTTCCCTAAGTAGGTGTTGGAAAAGATTTACTGAGGTTAGCAAGAATAAAAATCACCAAGCCACATTTCCGACACCACAGGGCTCACCTAGGTACAAATGAACCACCGAACAGCGGCCCAGACCCTTCTCCATCACCTCCAGGAGGTGACCAACACGCGCGCCCCTCAAGAAGTCTTACCTCCGCTACCGACTGCAGGCTCCGAGCGAACTTGAGCTGGTTGACACCGTGGTGCACAGGCTTGCCGTAGGTGGCACCCTTCGGGACCGGGCGTTTGCGGCCCCCGCGGCGCACACGGATCCGGTAAATGACGTAGCCTGTCGGGGGGAGGCCGGGGGGGCCGTGAGGGCGGCGGCCGCGGGCCGGGTCTCCCCCGCCGCCCCGGGCGCCCCGCCCGCGGGCCCTCACCTTGCTTGGCCTTGTAGCCCAGCCTGCGCGCCTTGTCGGGCCGCGTGGGGCGCGGGGCGCGGTGCAGCGCCGAGAGCTGGCGGTACTGCCAGCAGCGCACCCGCAGCAGGAAGCGCATCACGTCCGACTGCTTCTTCCTCCACAGCTCCTGGATGTACTTGTAGGCGCCCATGTCGGCTCTCCCTGGGGACACGCGGGCTCAGCGCGCGCGCCGCGGGCGGCCGCCCGCCGGCGCGAGTCAGGACGCCTGGGCCCCCCGGCCCGCCGGCCTCGCTCTCGGACGCCCGAGGCCCGGCTTCCCGCACCTCGGCCCCCGCGCGCCCCTCTCCGCTGCGCCCCGGGCCCAGCTCGGGTCCGCGCCGCCATCACCGCATCCCCCCCCGGCCCGCTCCGGGGGGCCGCCTTTCCGCGCCCGCAGTGCCCCGCGTCCCAATCGACCCCGCGCCGCGCAGAGGGCGGGAGAAACTCCCAGGACGCAGGGCCCCCACGCCTGGATGGCCGATGTGAAGGGAGATCGGCGGCGGATGAAGGGCGAATACCCTGACGCTACCTACCTGATGGCTGCCGCCTGACGGAAAGGACTGAACCTTTCTCCCACAATCCCTTTGGCGCTCCGCCCCCCCACGACAGCGAGCCGCCTTCCGGTGGGAAGCGGCGGTGGCGCAGGGCCTCATGGGACGTGTAGTTCCGGCGGCGAGCCGCGGGGCGGAGTTCGGCCAGGATTGGGCGCGACCTGCCACGGTCCCGCCCCCTGCTGCCCGGGACGCGCGCCTCAGAGCCTGCGGCGAGCGTCCGCGGCGAGGGTCGGGCCGCCGAGCGTCCGCGGCTGAGAGGCAGGTCGGGGGCGGGGCTCCCGGGGCCGCGGCGCTCGCGGGCGGGCGTGCGGGGGGCGGCGGGCGGCCCCTCTCCCTGGACGGGCGCGCGCACAGGCCGGGGGGCCCGCCGGGTGGGCCGCTGGAGGCGCGGGGGCTCCGCGGCGGCGGCCTCGCCCCTCCCGGAGCAGCTGGGGTCGCAGACCCCGCTCTGAGGGGTTTCCTCCGGATGGGCTTGCGGGGGCGCGGGACGGGGCCCGGGCCCGCCCGGGGGGCGCTTTGCCTGCGTGCAGGTCTGGCCCTGGCTTTGCTCCGTCAGAACCAGGGGTTTGGGTTTTTTTTTTTAAACCTATTTATATGCCACAATCTGGTCGGCAGGTGCGAGCGTTTTCGGGGGTGGGGGGAAGCCGAGAAAATGCAGACCTTTTGTGTTGCGTTCTTCATTGACAGTTTATATACTGGCTTTTTTCTCTTTTTTTTGCACCTCCAGAATATTTTCATTTTAGAGAAATGAAGTGGTTTAACTCTTTTACACATTCTAAGTTGAAATGGGGCGAAGGTGTAGGAGACTCCTTTGTCGTCTAAATTAACGGATTTGGTTAGCGTCCAGCCCCATTTCCGATCTTGCTCGCTTTCCTCCCTAGTTGCAGGGGCACCCTCCTTGTAAAAGCCCCGAGAGGGGCCTTGACTATGAAGTGCGTGGTGTGCGCCCTGCTGCTGGGAAGGTGGCTGGGGTCGTGGCGAAGATTCTAGCTTCTTGGAATAGGGCAATCAACATACATATATTATATTCTGTGGTAAGTGCTAAGGACAGATGTTGACGGGAGCGAAGCGGTAAGGAGTATTGGGATGGGGGTAGAAATTTTGGCCAGAATCTTCAGGGTGACATTTGAGGAAAGGCTTGAGCCCCGGCCTGATCTCAGTCAGAGGGAACAGTGCCAAGCTGGCGAGTGCCTGCGTGAATGCCGTGTGGCTGGAATCGAGCCACAGGGGAAACTAGCAAGCGACATCAAAGAGGTGAAGGTTCTTATGAGGATTGTGGGTTTGCAGACTTTCTGAGATTGGAAACCGCTGGAAGGGTTTGAGCAGAAGGGTGACTTCATGTGACCTACTTTTTAAAAAGGATCGTTTGGGGGAATTCTCTGGCTCTGCAGTGCTTTCAGTGCTATGGCCCGGGTCAGTCCCTGATTGGGGGTAATTATTAAAAGATCCCACAAGCAAGCGCAGCCAAAAAAAGAAAAGATCATTTGAGGCTAAAAGGAAGAAAGGAAAAAGTGGCCAGTTAGGAAGTTGTATTCATTTTCCTATTGTTGCTGAAACAGATTACAGCAGCTTTACAGACTTAAAACGGTACACATTTGTTGTCTTACGGTTCCGTAGGTCAGAAATCTCACTAGGCTAAAATCGGGCTGTCTCTTGGGGCTGTGTTTTCTTTTAGAGGCTCTAGGGGAGAATCCACTTCCTTTCTTTTCCAGCTTCTAAAGGCCACCTGCATTCCTTGGCTTCTTACTCCTTCACTGGCAAAACCAGCATTGTAGCATCTTCAAATCTCTGTCTCTCTTTCTGACCCTCTTGCCCCTCCTTGTAAAGACACTTGTGGTGACGTTGGGTCTGCTCAGATAATCCGGGGTGATCTCCCCCTCTCAGGTTCTTAATTTAGTCACACCTTCAGAAGTCTTGTAACCTAGAAGTCGATGTACAGTAGAATACTCAGGGATTTGGGGAATATGACACGGGCATCTTTGAGACCGCGTGAGAGAAGATGGTACCTTGGGCTACTTCATCAGTGATGGCGGTGCTAACGGGGCCAGCCATGGATGCATTCCAGAGGTAGAAGGTTTATTGATCAGATGTGGGGTGTGAGAAAGATTAGTCAAGAACTATTGATTGCAAAGTTGGAATTATCATTTGGAAAGAGGATTCTGGCAATGTGATTCAGTTCAGTTCAGTCGCTCAGTTGTGTCCAACTCTTTGCGACCCCATGAATCGCAGCACGCCAGGCCTCCCTGTCCATCACCAACTCCTGGAGTTCACTCAGACTCGCGTCCATCGAGTCCGTGATGCCATCCAGCCATCTCATCCTCGGTCGTCCCCTTCTCCTCCTGCCCCCAAACCCTCCCAGCATCAGAGCCTTTTCCAATGAGTCAACTCTTCTCATGAGGTGGCCAAAGTACTGGAGTTTCAGCTTTAGCATCATTCCTTCCAAAGAAATCCCAGGGTTGATCTCCTTCAGAACGGACTGGTTGGATCTCCTTGCAGTCCAGGGGACTCTCAAGAGTCTTCTCCAACACCACAGTTCAAAAGCTTCAATTCTTCGGCGGTCAGCTTTCTTCACAGTCCAACTCACATCCATACATGACCACTGGAAAAACCATGTGATTAATGACTGCTAATTTCTTAATTAGGTTTTGCAGTTTTGTTTCTTAATTTGCAGTGTCTCATGTAGTAATTTTGCAAGATTTGGGTTGGTATTTTCAATTGGTTTTGAAATTTCTGAGGGCAGTGATCATTTCTGGTTTTGCCCTCTGCTTTATCCCTAATGCTTGTCATTATGGTAATCCCTCAGTAAATATTCACTGAATGAATAGAAGAATGGTAAGCTGGAATGTGCTTATTGTATTTACTATGTGTAATGTTGTTTGCAAAACTCTTAATATATATTTATGTAAGTAGAATGTATTCATATATGGGTAAGTGGAAGTACTGCACACAATCCATTATGTTTACATAAACCAATGTGCAGGAGTAGAAATTTTCCTCCTGCTATGCTTACATGATAAGATCCATAACATCTCTTTACGAAGTCAACAGTGTTTCAGTGTTATTATTTTTCCGGTTGCATAAAAAAGTTGTCTTTTACTTTAAAACTAGAATGATTTCCTTAAAACAGCGGTACTCACAATTTCAGGTTGTCAGCTGTCTCCGATGGCTCTTCAAAGAGAATACTGACAGGGCTTTGTTTTCAACAGAATGGATTAGATGACATTTTTATTCTCTAACCACATTATTGATTAGCCTGGAAGGCAAACCAATATGTATTTAAGACTGTATCGGATTTTGTCTGTCAAGCACATTTTCTTAGTCATTTGTTAATCCATCAGACCATCAGGGATGCATAGATCCCAGATTGAATTTTATTGTCCAGCAGTTTCTTAGGGTAGGAACTGTACAAGCATCCTTAGCTACCGCTTTTGGTGTTAACCTCGTGCTGACGTGGTTTCTGGGTAAGTAGTTTCCGCGCTCCTAACTTCAGAGCGTTAGAAGGCGCCTTCGAGGTCAGCTGTCTCCTCTGGAGCTTCTCAGACTTTCAAAACCTGGTTTTAGTAAGCGGCTTGGCCACGCCGCCTCTTCCCGTGACTCCCGGCCCCTTTAGGGCATTGAAGATGACCTCCTTTTATATTTGGAAGGAAATGGTGCATATCTATTATATTTGGGAATTATGAACTATTATAATGCTTAGAGAACTGAGCTTTTAGTAATTTGTAAATATGAGTAGATATAAATAAGTATGAGAACATTTCCTTGTATGCCATGAGAGTCCCTACCATCATGATCACGCATAGAAAATGAGGTGTTTTTGTGTGTATTTAGTGTTATTCATTCAGAATCTCACCTTAGATGTTGATTTTTTTGAAGGATTCATACTTTTAAGAAATGAATTTTATAGAGCCATGGTTGATGTACAATATTATGTGCTGCTGCTGCTGCTGCTAAGTCGCTTCAGTCGTGTCCGACTCTGTGCAACCCCATAGATGGCAGCCCACCAGGCTCCCCCGTCCCTGGGATTCTCCAGGCAAGAACACTGGAGCGGGTTGCCATTTCCTTCTCCAATGAAAGTGAAAAGTGAAAGTGAAGTCGCTCAGTCCTGTCTGACTCTTAGCGACCCCACCAGAGTTTCAGGTGTACAACAGTGATTTGCAGTTTTAAATTATATTCCATTTATAATTATTAGAAAATATTGGCTATATTCCCTGGGCTGTACAATGTAGCCTTATGACTTATTTATTTTACACACAGTAGTTTGTGCCTCAGAATTCATATTTTTTATTTGATGGTAAAGCAGGTCACTGATCTTCGGGTTTATGTAGTATTATTGTTTTCCATGTGAAGACAACTAAGAACCTAGAATGTTTCAGGTATGTCTTAAGTAATCACACTCTCATCTTTGTTTTCTTTTTGGTGGTATAAAATATTTACCATGGTCTGTTCTGTTTTCTTTATTTCCTTCTCTCCTTCCTAAAAAACCTTAAAATCCTTATCTAGTGTTTGAATTACCTCTTTTTCAGTTCCTTTTGCTGTTTGCCCTTGATGAAGTTTCCTCTGAGGTATTGAAATAACTAACTCCTGCAATTTCTTATACACAAATACAAAATAATGCATATTTTTAACATACTTTATCTGCCAGTCACAAGGGATCAAGGTACAATTGTAGTATACCACTTTTAAAGCAGATAATTAAGACTACTTCCAAAGAGTCTCAGGAATATTTGACTTCTGGATTTCTCAGGAGTCTGGCTATTTCAGCATTTTTTCAGTTTTCTACAGTCCCTAGCACTCGTACCCACCTCCCTTTCAGAGTCTATTGCTGTTAATCATTGGGCTTTTTTTTTTTTCTTCTTTTTCTTAAAACAGCGGCTTTCCTCAACTACAGTACGCACCTACCTACCCTTTTAAAGCACTTGAATTTTTTTTGAAGGTTGGGATAGTATGTGGTAATGGGGGACTTTTTTGATTGAACAGTAAAGGGAGAAGAGGTAAGGATTGGTATTTACAAACTCTATGGGGCTGAGATGTTTTGGAGGAAGAGAAGTAACAATAGAAAATAGTAGAAAAATCGGAATTTACATTCCAACGGCAACCTTTTCTGACAACAGAAATAGTTTGTGCTGCCATCACTTTCTCGTGCTGCCATCACTTTCTCGTTTTGTTCTCTCATAGTTAGGTGGCAACTTTCTTTAAATTTTAACTATCATTATTTTTAATAATTCTCACTTGGCATGAAAATCCCATTAAAAAAAATTTATTTGGCCGCTAGTTCCCTGACCAGGGGTCAAACTGGGGGCTCCTGCATTGGGAGCACAGAGTCTTCACCACTAGACCACCAGGGAAGTCCCAAATTTTGACTAATATTAAAAACCCTTTGAAAGAAAGATTCAGTAGTATAACTTACAGAAGACCACAATATGGAGAGAGGGTAGAATCCTATGATAAAGGAAATGACATTAATCACAAATTCAGAAGGGTCTGTAGAAAACCTTTTAATATAGGCCATAGCCGCTGACATAGGTGTTACCATACCATAGATGATCAGTGTTACACCAAACCCTGCCCTTATAAAGACAGACTGAGAATTTTTCTGTTGCAAGTACTCTGAAACTGAAAAGAAAGTCCCCTAAGAGAAGTGGTTCTCCTGGAAGTAGGTGATAAATATTCTTGGCAAGATTTCTCAGAAAGATTGCAAGCATGCTACCTAAGAAATGATGGTTATATCACTTAAGTGATGATTATTTATCTACTGGTAAAATGTGACATACTGCTCTGGAAATGAGCACTGTGTTATTACTGCACTATAATAATAGTAGCTTTAAAATATTTCATGTGATTAGTGTTGTGGCTGATTTGGGTTATATATAGTTGTAGACTTTGACAGTCTATGACAAAGAAAAGAATATATACAATGGAGGGGAAAAAGTTTCTTCAGTAAGTGGTGCTGGGAAAACTGGACAGTTGCATATAATAGAGTGAAATTAAAACATTCCCTAACATAATACACAAAAATAAACTCTAAACAGACTAAAGATGCAAGATTGAAAACTATAAAACTCTTAGAAAACATAGGCAGAACGCTGACATAAATTTTAGCAATGTTTGTTTGAATCTGTTCCTAAGGCAAAGGAAACGAGCAAACGTAAACAAAAGGCACCTGTTTAAACCTGAAAGACTCTGCTCAGCAAAGAAAACCACTGACAAAGTGAAAACAACGCACTGAATGGGAGAAAATATTTGCAAAAAATATGACTGATAGGGGTTAATATCCAAAATATAACAATTCATTATCAAAAAACCGAAACAATCCAGTGTAAAAATGAGTGACGGATCTGAGTAGACAGGTTTTCAAAGAAGACGTACAGGTGGCCAGTAGGCACGTGAAAAGATGCTCCGCGTCATTCATCACCAGAGAAATGTGGATCAGAAGGCCAGTGAGAGAGCGCCTCTTATCTGACAGCCTGGCTGTCGTCAGAGGTCTCCAAATAGCACGTGTCGGTGAGGAACTGGAAAAGAGGACCCTCCTACACTGCCGATGGGAAGGTAAATTGGTGCAGCCTCTGTGGAGAACAGCCTCGCGGCTTCTCAAAGAACTAAGAACTAGCAAATGAGCCAGCGTTGCCACTCCTGGGTTTCCAGCCTAAGAAAACAGAACCACGCATTTGAAAAGGTACTTTAGGCCACAACGTCCACTGCAGCATTATTTACAACAGCCGAAATACGGAAGCAACCAAGGCGGTCACCCACAGGCGGATGGATAAAGTAGACACGCTATGTGCGCACACGATGCAGTATTACTCAGCCATGAAAGAATGGCATTTTGCCGTTGACCACAACATGGGTGGACCTGGAGGGTATAAGAGACGAGGACAAATACTGTATGTTACCACTTACAGACTAGTGAGCGTAACAGGAAAGACGCGAACTCACAGATCCCGACGACAAGCTAGTGGTTGCCATGGGGAGAAGGAAGCGGGAGGGGGCAATGCAGGAGGAGGGGATTAAGAGGAACAACTGTTATACAACTCACATAAATAGAATCTGAAAGGATATATTGTACAGTACAGGGGATATAGCCAATAGTTCATAGTAACTGTTAGTGGGGTATAATCCATGAAAATGTCGAATCACTTGGTACACCTGAAGCTAATACTGGAAATCAGTTGTGCGCCTTGTGTGTGCTCCGCTGTGTCTGACTCTGCAGCCCTGTGGACTGTAGCCTGCCAGGCTCTTTGCGTGGAATTTCCCAGGCAAGAACACCACAGGGGGATCTTCCTGACTCAGGGATTGAGCCCTCATCTGTCGTGTCTCCTACATTGTCAGGTGGATTCTTTACCACGAGTGCCACTTGGGAAGCCCCAAGGAAATCAGCTGTACCTCAGTTTAAAAGAATTACAGACTTTGAGAAAGTAGAGAAGGCTGATGGAAAGTTCTTTTTCGCTTAGTGTTTTAGATCTTGGTTAAAAACGAGTGGTGTGCGACATGCACATACAGAAAGCTGCCCGCAGGTCTCTCTTATCGGATGCTTATTTGAACATTTTTGTTGTTTTCTGCCTTGAAGGAGTTGTGGCATCCCTTTTAAGTCAGAGTTACCGCATGTTCCACACTTCTGTTTTTGTTGCTACTTAGTCACTCAGTCACGTCCAACTCTTGTGACCCCGGGGACTTTATCCCTCTAGGTTTCTCTGTCCGTGGGATTTCCCAGGCAGGGATACGGAGTAGGTTGCATTTCCTGCTTCAGGGGATCTTCCCAACCCAGGGATTGAACCCACGTCTCCTACGGTGGCAAGTGGGTTCTTTACCACGGAGGCCCCTGGGAAGCCCCTCCACGCTTCTAGGTAAGAGAACTGGAGGACATGATGCTTGAGGTTTGTGTTGGAAGGTGACAAAAGGCAGTGTGCAAATCTGAATCCTCTCAGCAGGCTATTTTGTTGTAGTTAATGAGTCTTTTTTCTGCTTCTGCCTTGTCTTCTGTTACCTTGCCTTCTGGAAGATAAAAAGAAACCTTGAGGAAAATTCAATAAAATGTTACCTGGTCTCTCTCTTCCTTGGATATGTGAGGAAGCAAAGAGGAGTGAGTTTTCCTTTTCTTTTGGTTTAAAGTGCCTGAGCAATTCTAGCATGAAGAACCGTGACTCAGAAAGAACTGTGACTAAGACAGCCCCCAATCCAGTGTCTCACTCTCCTGAGAAAAGGCTAACGTTGGCATTGACGGTATTAATGCTTCTTTTAAAAAATGACGTCCATTCTCTATCCAAATTTTTAATGATGTCCATTCTCTATCCAAATTTTTATCTTCATGGCTCCTTAAAGTTTTGCTTAAATGCTTGTTTCTCCAGGTAGACATTGATGAGCAGGCAGTCTTTCAAGGATTGGATTTGTCTAGGATTCTGTTTGGATTGCTGTAGTCTTTAATTAATCTTGAAATAGTTTTCATATAAGATGTCTCTATTCTTTTTGAAAACAAGCGTGTTTACACGTGTATTCTTGCGTTTCTCTAGGTTACCTCTGTAGGGATATATACGGAAGCATAGCGCTGATTGCCCTAAGGGAACATGTGGGAACCAGGGAATGGGGTTTGGAAGAATAGACTTTACTCTCTATTTCATTTTATACTTGCAATACCCAGTATCCCCCTGTGTACATGTTACTAATTACATTTAAACATAGAAAAAGGAGACGATTTTTTTTCTTTTAAAGACCTCCTCTTCTCGTCCCAGCCATCTCTGAAGAGAGGATGGGGAAAGGCTGCAAGGTGGTGGTCTGCGGCTTGCTGTCTGTGGGGAAGACGGCGATTTTGGAGCAGCTCCTCTATGGGAACCATACTATTGGTAAGATTTTTTTCTCTCGGCTTTGGGAACTGGTTGGGATCTTTGGTTGGCCACGCTGACCTAGAGATGGGTGAGGTGTTGTCTAGAGGGACCAGGAGGGTTGTAGAAGTCGACAGAGACGGAAGGGGTTTGTCGGGGCAAGGAGAAAGCGTTTCTATATTGTCGACATTCAAGAGTGCTCGCACTTTCTCTGTTAGAACAGGAGTTATAACAGGCAAGACAGTGTTGTGGTGGTTTCCAGTAGATTATTTACATCATGAATAGCAGTCTTGGAGTCACAGACTCACTGACTTCAGGATACATTGATCTCTCATTCTCATTTCATACACAACTTTCCAATACCGCTGATGGGTTTTAAGAATGGAAGAGACAGCTGTTTGCTGCAGTATGACCTACTTTTTGAATTGGATTATCTCATTCATTTATCCATTCATTGAGTTAAACATTGTTCTGTACTTCCTCTGTGATCCAGGCTATGATGAGGCCTCTCTGGCTTTAAGGAGGTCACAGACAGAATGAAATGAGGCTTCTGTTAGGCAGAATCATGGATCTTTGAAGTGTTTGTCAGTGGCAAGAACCCTGGAGCACATTTCTATCTCAGTTTTATTAACCATTTTGATGAGCTCTGATTCTCTTCTACCTTCCCAAAATAATATTTAACAACTTTAGTTAACTCCACATTCGGTTTTTATTATGATGCCTGTGTCAGAAATTCCAAAAACCTTTTGATTTCCCCAAAACCATAGCTCCTGTCGTAAATGCTGCATTAACAGTTGTGAATTTTTTACCCTCAGATTCTAATTTGTACAAAAAAGAAATTATGCCCAAGGGGGAAAAAAGAATCCCTTTATCCTGTCAAAACCCCCACAGCTTTTGTTTATGTAGGCTATGTCTTACGACATTTCTATTACATTAGAAATTAAAACTGAGGAAAATTTTAAATGTACTAATTTAAGAACAATAAATTTATTACATGCTAAGGGGACACATTTTTATGAAAAATAATTATATTTTCAAAACCAATTTAATGAGAAGGTGATTGTTGATTTACATTTCTGAAAATCGAATGTCCAGCCTAGTAGAAGGCGGCTGGATTATCATAACCGATTGTGTCTGCATTCAGCCTGCTGTTGTGTGTTGTTTTAGTTGAAATACATGAAGAACATCTGGCCTCACCCAAGTATGTGGTTGAAAAAGATAGGAGTATTTTAATAGCTTTGCAGATAGTTCAGGATTTGCTTTGGTATTTCACTAAAACTCGGTCATTGATGGTTATGCAGTGTGAACCTGAAACCACATCAGTGAGCTTGTATTACATTAAAATCACATTGATCTGTCTTGCACATCAAATGTGTTTTTTACCCAAGCATGGTTTTTTATCATGAATGGGTCATTTGGAAAATACTGATTTTCCGAATAACATTTGTTAATGTCATCACCAATGTCATTGCTGTTGGGAGGCTATCAAATTTATGCCAAAGGATAGAATTCTCCTTTTTGCTTGAAAGCTCACAAATTTTATCATTAACCACACATACTGTCAGTTATTTTCCTTGAAACGATAGACTCCGTTTATTCATCTTTGAGAAAATGTCTGTCAGATACCCAAAAAACCCATGGTTTTTTGTGTGTCATTTCTTAAAAAAAAAAAAAAAAGCCTAGTTCAGCTTGCAGCTCGGACACAAGAACTTTTCCTCCAGTCACCATTATTGATAAAGTGAAATACTTAATGCAGACTTCCCATTAATCACATAGAATATTGAAAAGATAAAGATACATACTCAAAGATTGGGATTTAATAAATTTGGTAATTTTTCCTGCTTTATCAAGGATATTCTTAAATGAAATTGACTTTTTCTTTTTAAACTGCAGTAGGAGGTGGTGAGGAATTCAGCCACTAACACTGTTGGTGCCCCTGCCCGAATTTGTACTAAGCCAACACTGGTCTTACCCACCGTTACTTTTGCATCATCAGCAAATGTCAACATGGTGCAAACGGTGAACGCCTCAGTATTGTTACGCAAGAAGTTTCGCCCGTGTTGCTGTGTTTGGTTGCTCACTCGTGTCTGACCTTGGCCCGTGTGGGTTCCCTGGAAGGAGGCCTCGAGGGATCTCTGGCAGGCCACACTTGGAGCAGCTGGCACCGTGGGTGTTCTCGGCTGAGCAGTGTCGTGCCCCGTGTCTCCTTCCTTTCTTTTTCTGTTTATGGAGGCTAACATTTGCCCTGTTTATCATTTCTTTAGTTTTGTTTACACCTTCTCCTAGTTCTTGTGCATGTCCAGATGTCTCCGTTTTCTGTGAGGTCTGCTGTATCAGGTGACCCGCGCCGCACACGCGCACGCGCGCGCCCTTTTGGCTGAGAGCCTCTGGGGCCTGGCACCCGCTGGGCCTGGCGCACAGCTACCACCGCAGGGCTTCCCTGGGCTTCTTTCTTCTCTCTGGGTTTCAGTTCCTGTTTCTAGACCTTTTGTCATCTTTTGTTTACGCCCTTCGTTTGCTGGAGCACATGTTCCAGTCCTTTCTTTGGGTGAAAAATGTTTCATGATGAAATGGGGCCTTGGGCGATGACAGCCTCAGACAGCCCTCTGTGCCTGGGCACAGTCGTAACCCTGGGGCTTCCGAATAAAGCTGTTTACTCCTGTCCCTGTGATTCTCTATGCTGGAGACGAGGCTTTGATCCCCGGGTCGGGAAGATCCCCTGGAGAAGGACGTGGCGACGCACCCCAGTGCTCTGGCCTGGAGAATCCCATGCACAGAGGAGCCCCGAGGGCTTCAGTCCGTGGGGTCGCAGAGTCGCACACAACTGAGCGCCCACACGCTGAGGTGGTTTTCTGAATCTAACGTCTTTCTGTGATTACATGCTGTTTTTTAAATGCTTTGCCCACACCGCATGGCGTGTGCGGTCTTAGTTCCTGACCAGGGATCGAACCCTTGACCCCTGCATTGCAAGTGCCGAGTCTTAAGCCACAGGACCTCCATGGAAGTCCCAGAACTCTCTTTTTTTGGATGCTGGATCTTCTGGACGAACCCGCTGATGTTTAAAATTTCTCCTCTCCTGTTTTCTGTCTCTCAGTGGTTGGTTCTACTTTATGGGAATTTTCCTCATCTTTATTTTTTAGCCCTTATATTCAGTTTTCATTTCTTAGTATCCCGTTCTTATTTCATGAATGCACTATCTCTCTAAGTGTAATATTTGGTAGTTTTGGGTTGCTTTTCTCCTCTTTGCATGGTCTCTTTCTTTCCAGGCGCTCTTTCCTGCTTTTTGGTCTCTTTCTCAGTGGTCTGCTTAGTAATTAACAATGACGAACTGAAAAGCTAATTTAAAGGTCTGAGCCCATCTGGACGAACCCGCTGATGTTTAAAATTTCTCCTCTCCTGTTTTCTGTCTCTCAGTGGTTGGTTCTACTTTATGGGAATTTTCCTCATCTTTATTTTTTAGCCCTTATATTCAGTTTTCATTTCTTAGTATCCCGTTCTTATTTCATGAATGCACTATCTAAGTGTAATATTTGGTAGTTTTTGGTTGCTTTTCTCCTCTTTGCATGGTCTCTTTCTTTCCAGGCGCTCTTTCCTGCTTTTTGGTCTCTTTCTCAGCGGTCTGCTTAGTAATTAACAATGACGAACTGAAAAGCTAATTTAAAGGTCTGAGCCCATGGGTAGGATTCATGACTTGGCTTCATTATAAGGGGACCTTGGTGGGGCATTTGTCATTAATAGTTAACCCGAGAGGTTAGCATATTTAGGATTTTCAACTTTTTCAGTGGTCAGATTCCCCAGATTCCTCTGCCTAGAGGGTGAAGAGCTGGCCCACAGTTGGGAGCAGGCCACTGACTTGCCTGTTCCCACTCTGCCCTCTGTTGCCATCCCAGCAGCCTCTATTTTGTCCTTTCCAGGAGTGCAGCTTGGTCTCCCGCTGGGATGGGGCAGCGTGGAGTGGGAGAGGCCATCCGGAGAGCTGGAGGAGTCTGACTTCACACGGTTTATAGGATGAGAAAATCTCAAAAGGTCTAAGCTTAACGGGAGGAAGGGAACCAGATTGGCTTTTGGTGGAGAAAACATCCACCGTGACCAAAGTCTTAGTAGTTTTTGTTTTAAAATTTTTTTGGAGGAGTCTGACTTCACACGGTTTATAGGATGAGAAAATCTCAAAAGGTCTAAGCTTAACGGGAGGAAGGGAACCAGATTGGCTTTTGGTGGAGAAAACATCCACCGTGACCAAAGTCTTGGTAGTTTTTGTTTTAAAATTTTTTTGTAATCAAAGCCCTGCCAAGTTTGTGTCTTCATGGACTTCCTGTCACACTAGTCATGGAAATTCAGAGCGTTCATCTTTGCATCTTAACCTCCTTGTCAGCAAACCGTTGTTGAATACTTGCCATGTACACCAAACGGGTGTTTCTCTCAAGGAAGTTACGGACAAGTTGTAGAGACAAAATGCACATGGATGGAGCAGAGTACGATGCCCATTTCAAGGCTGATCATTCCCGGGAGCAGGGGGTTGAAATCAGGGCGCCAGGCGTGAGCTCACTCACTCACTCACTCATTCCACTCAGATGATCTCTGAGGACTTTCTACATCCGTAAGTCGATCTGTTGGTTCTTAGAATTAGAGAAAGATTAGCCACAGTCCTGGCTCTCGAGGAGTTTACCCTCCACTTTCTGAGGGGACAGATAGGAAAAGATGGACGGGTGAAATGGTCTTACCTGTCAAGACACAGGAAGTGCAGGATGGAGAATAGAGGATAATCCAAAGAAAACCTACGGAGCTGACATTTCAGCAGAGTCTGGAGAGGATGGATGAGCTGTTGGTAGTGGTTCAGGAGAAGAGCACAAGCCAGGCGAGTGGGAGCAGGCGGTGGACTGAGCAGAGACCGTAGCAGTCATGGGCTGGTTTGGGAGCACCTTCACCCATGCTTCCAGCCGTGCTCACCAGGCTTCCCTGGGGGCTCCGTCGGTAGAGAGTCTGCCTGCAGTGCGGGTGACCTGGGTTTGATCCCTGGGCTGGGAAGATCCACTGGAGGAGGAAATGGCTACCCACTCCAGAATTCTTGCCCAGAGAATCCCATGGACAGAGGAGCCTGGTGGGCTACAGCCCATGTGCAGGATGGAGAAGAGAGGATAATCCAAAGAAAACCTACGGAGCTGACATTTCAGCAGAGTCTGGAGAGGATGGATGAGCTGTTGGTAGTGGTTCAGGAGAAGAGCACAAGCCAGGCGAGTGGGAGCAGGCGGTGGGCTGAGCAGAGACCGTAGCAGTCACGGGCTGGTTTGGGAGCACCTTCACCCATGCTTCCAGCCGTGCTCACCAGGCTTCCCTGGGGGCTCCGTCGGTAGAGAGTCTGCCTGCAGTGCGGGTGACCTGGGTTTGATCCCTGGGCTGGGAAGATCCGCTGGAGGAGGAAATGGCTACCCACTCCAGAATTCTTGCCCAGAGAATCCCATGGACAGAGGAGCCTGGTGGGCTACAGCCCATGGGGTCACAAAGAGTCGGACACGACTGGGTGACTAACTTTCCCCCATACTTCCTTCATTCAGAGGGAACACCTGGCACTGAGCCGATGGATGGCAATCACCGGACAAAGCAGGGCGGGGGGACAGGTGTGGGCGGGAGGGAAGCAAGTCTTGTTAGTGTGAAGGACATGGAAGACGTCACGCAGAAGTGCCCAGTAGGTACTTGGGAATTAAGGCCTGGTGCTTAGATGCAGACTGGACATGCACAGTTTTGAGTCCTTTAAACAGACCCTGGAAATAGTGGAAGTTGTGCAGAAAAAAATCAAGACTACCCAAGTCCTGTCCTTGACTCTGATGAAGAAAACAGGGCCAATTAGTTGTTGAAACTACTTTAAAAATCAGACTTTAATTACCATTTTAGACATTAAGGTTTCTGACTCTTGTAAGTTACTTTTTAAAAATAAGTAACAGTAAACCTCATTGCCAAATTTTTATCTTTCATTCCTATATGGAAATATGTATTTTATATATATATATCTTTTTATCTTTTATTCCTAAATATTCCTATATGGAAAAAAGAATCTTAACTACTTTTCATTTTCAGAGAAGGCAGTGGCATCCCACTCCAGTACTCTTGCCTGGAAACTGCCATGGACGGAGGAGCCTGGTGGGCTGCAGTCCATGGGGTCGCTGAGTCAGACACGACTGAGCGAGACTTCACTTTCACTTTTCACTTTCATGCATTGGAGAAGGAAATGGCAACCCACTCCAGTGTTCTTGCCTGGAGAATCCCAGGGATGGCGGAGCCCAATGGGCTGCCGTCTGTGGGGTCACACAGAGTCGGACACGACTGAAGCGACTTAGCAGCAGCAGCAGAAAGCCAACTTGTACACGATGACAAAATACTCAGAAATTGGTAGAGTTGTCCAAAAACTAATAGCTTTTTTTAAAAATGGAGATACAGTTGAGATACCGTTATTCGTTTCAGATGAATACCGTAATGATTGGATATTGGCGTATACAAAAGCCATTTCTGGGGCCTTCCCTGCTGGTCCAGTGGTTGCGACTCCGCCTTCTGGCGCAGGGGCCCTGGCCGGGGAGCTGAGGTCTCGCGCGCCAGGCAGCCAAAAGGCAGAGGCAGTGTGTAACAGGTGCAGTAACGGCTTTCTAGAGCATGCCTGGCCTCTCGCCCAGGACTCGGGGACTGCGAGACGCTGGAGGACGTGTACTTGGCGTCGGTGGAAACGGACCGCGGCGTCAAGGAGCAGCTGCATCTGTACGACACTCGAGGCCTGCAGGAAGGCGTGGAGCTGCCCAAGCACTACTTCTCCTTCGCCGATGGCTTCGTTCTTGTGTACAGTGTGAATAACCTTGAATCCTTTCAAAGGGTGGAGCTTCTGAAGAAGGAAATTGATAAGTTCAAAGATAAAAAAGAGGTAAGTGGGGCTGTTAAAAAAAAAGCCAACTGAGAATCCTGTTTAAGTTGTAGCATGGACTTCTGGGCTATTAAAATGTTTTAAAAGCATTCAGTTGTATTCATAATATCTGTAATTGTCCTGACTTTTTTTTCTTAGCCCAGGACATACAGGACTGACTGGGTTCAACCAGGACCAGCACTTCGCTCTGCCTTTGCTTGTTTCCATGTAAAATTGAACTTTAATGACTCCATATCTCACATACACAGTTCATTTCATATCATTTGGGGCCACTGTTTCCTAGGGCTTTTTATTGTCTCCTTGGAAAAATAGGATTGTCTTCAGCCTTAAAGGGAAAAAATGGAAAAAATGAATAATTCCTGGGTTCTATTGATGTGCCACTTGAAACGAAGCTCTCACTGTGGTCTGGGGAGCCCTGGTGGCCTGGCCCGGCCCGCCCCTCTGGCCCTGTGCACCAGGGCTGCCCCGGGGCCTGCTTTCTGCACACTTCTCCAGCGGGATGGTTCTGTCCCCTTGGCAGGCCTCCTCAGTGACTGGCTTCCCGCCTGGAGCTCTTGTTGCAGGCTTTTCTCCAGGTCAAGACCACCTTTTCAGTGCCTAGGGAACCATGTCATGAACCTGTTAACACCACTGGGTGGTCTTAACCTAATTTTTACATATTTTTGCATGTCAGACTTTTAATTTTGAGATGATCATAGATTCACATGCAATTCTAAGAAACAGCAGAGATCCCTCACCAGTCTCCACCAGTGCTGGTAAACACCCCGCAAAACTATCGTAGAACAGGGCCCCCTGCTGGCTCAGTGGTCAAGAATCTGCCTGAAATGGCAGGAGACGTGAGTTTGATCCCTGCGTCGGGGAGATCCCCTGAAGAAGGAAATGGTAACCCACTCCAGTATTCTCGCCTGGAGAATTCCGTGGACAGCCTTTTGGGCTGCAAATAACGGGGTCACAGAGAGTCAGAAACGAGTTAGTGCCTGAACAACAGCAGCAGCATTGTAGATGACACAGCCGAGACCCTGACGTTGATACAGCTGGGCACCTCCCCAGCACTGCAGGGGGCCCTCAGGAGAAGGAAGCGGCACCCCACTCCAGTGTTCTTGCCTGGAGATCCCAGGGAATTTTTTTTTAAGCTTGCCTCGTATTCATTGTGTGACTACAGATGTATCATATGTAATTAGCCTCCGGTTGGTGACACGGGTTATCTCGGGTCGTGTGCTATTATGAACCTTGCTACAGTGAATAATCTTGGACGTTTATTATTTTGTACATACATTTTAGCAGATAGTTGAAGATCCACCAGCGCAAGGTAGGATCTTGAGTCGAGGGTAGAGACGGTGCGGCGCTGCCGTCTGTAGGAAGGCCGTGAAAGCGTGCGAGGTGCGGCCTTGACAACCCTGTGCCTAAAGGTCTGGATTTCGTGCCTCTTCTCAGTGAAGGGTGTTTTCGTAGCTTTGTTTGTCCTTCATGTGAAGGAAGTTGAACTTCCTTTTGACTTAGTTTTAAACTGACCGCTGTATGCTGACTCTGACCGTGGGGGACAAGGTGCGAAGCCGCGTTTAGTACAATAGCTCGCTCCCAAGCACACTGACCTTTAGTGGTTTGCACTGAGGCCGCGGCGGCGGAGTCTGCACAGGAAGTGGCCTCTGAAGCTGGAGCAAGACACGGGATGAGTGCAGAGAGACCGGAAGGCAAGTCAAGTCGGCGCTTTAAAAAGGAGCGGGTGACCAGGCTCTGTTAGATGCTGAAGGCAGATCAACAAAGTCGAGAAGTAGTGTGTAAATGCGGGGCACTTCAAAGTCTGCTGGACCGGCTGTGAGGGAGCTGAGCACAGCGAACAGCTCTTCAAGAGCCTGGAGTCAGAGGGTAAGTGTCCTGTCCCACAGGCGGGGCAGGGCTTCCAGGGGCGCAGTGGTCAAGGACCCGCCTGCCAGTGCAGCAGACACAGGAGACCCGGGTTCCGTCCCTGGGTGGGGAAGACCCCCTGGAGAAGGGCACGGCAGCCCTCTGCAGCATTCCTGCCTGGAGAACCCCGCGGACAGAGGAGCCTGGCGGGCTACCGTCCGTGGGGTCGCAGAGAGTCGGGACTGAAACGACTTGGCACACAGCACAGAGGGAGACGGGAGCTGGAGAAGGATGCTGGGAAGGTCTGTTTCTCGGGCGAGACAGTTGTTTGTGTGCAGGATGGCTGGGTGGCGAGGTGCAGCAGCGAGGGGGCGGTGGTGGAGCGACACCTGACCTCGAGGGTGGACGTGGGCTGAGAGTTTGCGGAGGGCCGTTAGGTGCGGTGGTGGAAGTACACGCGGTTCCCTTCCCGTGGCTCCTGTCTTCTGAAGCGTGCCCACGGGTCATCCGCCCGGCTGAACGCATCCCGACGCGGGGCGCGTGGGGTGACCAGGGGCCGCTCGGCGATGAGCGGCGGGGACGGCGCGCATCGAGGGGACCCCCCACCCCCGCCGGCACCGCAGGGCCGGCCTGTCCCACTGGCCGCAGGGGAGGCCTCTGTGCAGACGCCGGCCGCGGGGCGTCTGCGGGCAAAGCGCCCGCCTCTGCGGTGGGGAAGCGCGGGCGGCAGGGGCAGGCGCAGGTGAGGCTGGGGGGGAGGAGCGCGCCGGGAGCCTCCCCCACTTTGGCTGCCCTGTGACTGCTGCCCGCGTCGCCCGAGCGTGCCCCGCGTGGCGAGTGTTCCACCGAGCAGGCTCGCGCGCCCTGCCTTTCCGCACAGTGCTCCCGGGGGGCACGCGCTCAGCAGGTACCTCAGGGCCTGCCTCAGGCGCTCCGCTGTGATCTGGATGAACATGAGTGGGGTGGCGAGTCAGCTCCCCGGGTGCAGACCTCTCCCGGCTCCGGGCGCCCTGCTGTGTTTCCAAGGACATCTCGACATTTCCCAGACAGCGGGTAAGAGCGAAACTGAAACGCAGGCACGCTTCAGTCAGACGGTTATCTGCACCCCAGGCACTGATTTCCCCAGTCTCCCTTCCATTCACACCCCAGGTGTTCCACAGGTTACAGCGTCTCACAGCAGCCGGTTGAGCATTCCTGTTTTTAACAAAATGCACAAAGGAACCAGTGAGGTGCTGCCCCGCCGTCTTACCACGCAGGTCACGTCTGAGCAGCAGCTCGGGTAAAGCGGGGTGTTCCATGGTACAGTCTTCCTTCTCCGTTTGGTCTAGGAGCTGACGCTGCAGCGTGTGACCTTTCCCTCTGTCCCTCCTCCAGGTGGCGATCGTTGTTCTAGGGAACAAGATGGACCTTTCGGAGCAGAGACAGGTGGATGCCGAGGTGGCCCAGCAGTGGGCCAGGAGCGAGAAGGTGCGCCTGTGGGAGGTGACGGTCACCGACCGCAAGACCCTCATCGAGCCCTTCACCCTGCTGGCCAGCAAGCTCTGGCAGCCCCAGAGCAAACCCAGCTTCCCTCTGCCCGGCAGGAAGAACAAAGGGAACTCGAGCTCGGAGAACTAGGACCCGAGGCGCCAGCGCCCTTCAGTCGGGGCTGCCTCGAGGTGTCTGTGAACTTGTTCCAGCCAGGCCGTCTGTGTCTGCCTCGGTCCTTAGGAAACCTCTGATGCACGTTCAGTTCTCGTCAAGTTCCTTGGGCTAGGCTGTATTGGCTGATTTGAAAGCATGTCTTTGCACCCTCACTGTTTGAGACTTGTCCCTGAATCAAGCACCTGTGCTACTTACACCACACTGTCCTTGAATAAAGCTCGGCTGTAAGCAGATGACCCGAGTAGCTTTAACCTCTCTCAGAAGCGGTCATCCCGTGTCACTTTATGCAGACTTCTCGTCTCCTGTCTGGGGTTCTAAAATGACACCTCACATGTGTCCAGATTGGATCACAACAGTAAACAACTGGAGTACTGAGTTAAGCTAAACTTCATCTGCTGGAGATCTTGCTAAACAGAACAAAGTGTATGATTTAACTTTGTTGAAATTATGTTTAGCATGAATGGAGTAGGTGATGTAAATATGTTCAAACTGGTTCTTCCTTCTTTAGGAAGCTGCTCAACACTAGTAAAGCTTCCACTGTGAACAAGTCAAAGTTACCCTAACTACTTGGAAAGTGAGAAGCAAGCCAGTCATTTCAACCACGAAAACAGTTAACTATTGGTTTTAAATGTGAGAGAAGTGGTCCAACAACAACAAAATAATAATTTAAAAGGTCTAGTAAACAGTAGTTGTCCTGAGTACTTTTTAAGATGATGAAGTTCAGTGCCTTTCACCTCAGTTGGCTGTTAAGGGACTGCAAGGCAAGAGCTACGGCATACAAGACACACAACTTCCACGGCGGCAGCACTGGCCAACTGGTAATTCATGTTTCTCATCACTTTTTTTTGGTTAAAGAACTGTCACTCAGGTGGTTAAATCATTCCCTGCCTTCTCTCGTGGTTACTGAGTGCTGAACCTCTAGTCTTGTTTTTTTTCAAACACAGATAAATACTTTCACAATTATTTAAAGCATCCGCCTGTAACGTGGGAGGCCTGGGTTCAGTCCCTGCGTCGGGAAGGTCCCCTGGAGACTGGAAAGGCTACCCGCTGCAGCATCATTCTGCCTGGAGAAGCCCACGGACAGAGGAGCCTGGTGGGATCCAGCTCGTGGGTGAGAGAGAATCAAGCTGAGCGAGGAAGCACTGCACACACATTTCTAAGGACTATATGGGGGTGGGGGCTCCCCCTGGTTGCCCAGTGGTTAAGACTCCACGCTCCCCCATGCGGGGGGCACAGGTGCAAGCTCGGGACTCAGACCCCTCGTGCCACAGCGCGGCAAAGCNCCATGGACGGAGAAGCCTAGTAGGTTACAGTCCATCGGGTCGCAAAGAGTCGGACACGACTGAGCGACTTCACCTACCTGATTTTGGTTATTGTCTCTGCAGCAGAGGATGAGATGGTTAGATAGCATCATGGATTCAATGGACATGACTTAGAGCAAACTCTGGGAGATAGTGGAGGACAGAGAAGCCTGGCAGGCCACAGTCCCTAGGGTCACAAAGAGTCAGACGTGACTTGGGAGCTGAACAGCAGCAACAAATAATCTCCATCATATCCACATCATATCTTCAATTAGCCTTTTTAATTTGTGTAATATACTCATCCCTCTCTTTCCCGGTTTTCCATCTATAGCCATTATAGCTGCACTGTTCCTGCTGTTAGTGTTAATTATGTGCTGTTCATTTCCTCCTCTTTGCTACATTTCCAGCCTAGCTCCCTGGCAGCCTTTGTGGCCATGTCACAAGGTTCTGGGGTAAGAGACAGGAGACAGTGCTCTTGTGGCTGAGGAAAACACTAAGGGAATTTGAGATGCGGGGTCAGACACACTTGATTCTGAAACCGTTGCCAGCAGCGCCAGCATCCAGACTTTATCTGTAAGGCAAATACCCTCCCCAAGTTGCTAATCTTATTTCACATTTTGTAAGAATCATTAAGTTCTCTGCTCTTTGAGTAGTTGCTTCTAGAAATTCAATGCTGCTTAATGGAGTTGACATCATCAAGACTGTTTTTCTCTGCGAAACCCCATAATACACTTGATTGCATTTCTTATAAAATTATTTTTTGGGGAGTCTTCTTCTCTACCCATCTTGTCTCCCTTCAGTGCTTCCTTAAGTTGTTCCAAATTATAAACCGGAGCTTATCAGCAGGGATGGTAATAATGCATGGCAGACATTTAAAGAAAATGGAGTGTTTTTTGGTTTTCTCAGTGATTAGGGGGTTGTCACTGCTGTTTAGTGAGTGGGCTCCAGGGATCCTAGAAATCCTGGAATAGCATGCTGTGTTGTCTATCATACATGACATTTGAATGCCCAGTTGGACATTTCTGTAAGGTAAAGCTGGTTTATACTTATTTGAGCCTAGAGCATAACTCTTCATTTCAAAATGCAAAGTATTTTTTTGCATGGGTTTAATAAGTTATTTTTCTAGAACTACAAGGTCTGGGTAAATTGAAGGCAGATTGGACTCCATTAGGAACTTTACTGAGGCTTGCTCAGCATTTTGAAAAATGTCACCAACAGCAGCGATGCTTCTGGTACTGTGTTAGCAATACACAATGCTTGTGTCAGCCTTCATTTTCAGTTGTCACTTTCTCTTTGATTTTATGGGTCTGTATATAAAAACTATTTAGCCCTCATTTCAAAATGTCAACACTGTTCTTTGTTTTTTTTGACATCTTTCTTTTAAATATTGCCTGACTTCCCTTAAATTCTGACTTCTTCATTATATAAAGCTTGATGCATACATTCACTGTCTTGTAGACCAGCTCTGCCTAAACATTTACATACGAATAGCTGTGTTATTTCAGTTATTGATATTTTATTGTTTCTGTTCCAGTTAAGATGTTTATACTTTTGAAAACATCTCTGCAGATAATACAACCTAGGTATAAATTTCATTGCTGCAGAGCAAAAGGATTATTGTTCTGTTGTCATTTGCAATTATAGGAGTCTATCAGTTAGTGCTCAGCAGGAGAGAGCGATTGCACTCCAAGGGGCAGTTCACAAATGAGAGAGTCTGACAGGTTTAAGGGAGCCAGTGAAAGGAACGATGAAGCCCTTACTACCCCTGGGCCTCCAAGGGCAGGAGGAAGGCTGCCTAACTGAGGCTGTGGATAGCGTCTAGTCACTGAGACTGTGCCTGGCAGGGAGAGAGCTAGAAGTGTGACTCTCCCTTGTCTTTGTTTTCCATCCTTCTGATTCCTCTGATGCTGGTTCTTCACCAGAGAGGAAACCCAGAAAGAAGGTGGGAAGCACAAATGCTTGCCGGTGTGAGTCACTGGTGCCCCAAGGCACTGGGCAGAGTAGACAGTAAGGATAAACAGGCCTGGAGGGTGAAAGGGAACAGCCAGCACAGGGAATGTTGTGTCTGATTAGCTTTGAGAGTCACGATTCTGCAGAACATTCATCTCTCTCTCCAGTTCACCCCAAATCTGTCCCTCGTGTGATCTTCCTCTGGGGTTCTCTAATCTGAACTGGTGTTTGGAAAGCAGGCTGCATTGTCACTCTCCTTTATTGTTCTTTTGATTTGGTGACACTTTTTATTTGAACCTTTTCCGCTTGCACCTTTGTAAGAAAGAGTGCGATAAATTTTTCAAATCCATACAAGTCTGTAGTTATCTTTATTTTGATGGAGAAATGGGCTGGCCATAGAAGTCTGGGATGAAATCATTTTCCCTCAGACCTTTGAAGGCATTGCTTCACAGGTGTTGCTAATGAAAAGTTTGAAGTCTGGCTTCATTTTTATGTGACCCATTTTTTCCCTGTCTCATATGCGTCTACTGTTCTTTATTTTGAGGGGATTCTAAAATGTTACAACAGTCTTTTTAGCTTTTAAAGAATTTATTGTGCTGGGTACTTATTTACTCTCAATATGGCTGTAGGAGTGTATCTTTCAACTCTTGGACATTCTTATATTTTGTGAACTTGAAAGGTAGGGAGGCTAGGTGGTAAAGGGTGGTGTTTGTTTACCTTTAGGTTGAGACAGCTTCTTAATCTTCCTGCTGTCTTTATTAGAACATTTAAAGCATTCTATTTGGGTGAATTTTCTAATCATAATCTTGAGATTGTGATTAACAAGTGACTTTCTTTTCATCTGCCTCTTGGCTTTACTTTAGGAACACATAGTAATATAAAATTCAAGAGAATCAAAGAACATGACAGTATTTATATTATGTGCATATTCCTTATTATATAATTTCCTATGACTTCGTTTTATGTTTGACTCTCCTGTGCATTAATGAAGCTGTTAACAGGAGTAAGGCCCAGAGATCCTAAAATGACCTTGATATGAAAACATCTGGCTGTAGAAATGAATTTTCAAAAGAAATGTTCTCATTCAGCATTTTTGGCTATAGGCATTAACGTAATGGTAAAAGACGCTTACTTCTTGGAAGGAAAGTTATGACCAACCTAGACAGCATATTCAAAAGCAGGGACATTATTTTGCCAACAAAAGTCCGTCTAGTCAAGGCTATGGTTTTTCCAGTGGTCATGTATGGATGTGAGAGTTGGACTGTGAAGATTTGTGCATGGTTCATAAATAAAAAGGATACAGCAAAAGGACTCCAGTGAACTCGGGTTCCCACCTGTCCTCAGCCATCCATTTCCGGCACCCAAGTGTGCTTTTTAAATATGTTCCCACCTTCCTAGTCAAGGGGCACCCTTGCAGTTTCTTCATATAAATACGAGCAAATAGAAATGAACCTATTTTTTCTTATTCTCTGTTATGCCCGAGGTGGGTTATTGTTCTACACTTTGCATTTTTCATGCAATACATCTTGGAGTCCTTTCCCTAGGAGTACTCAGGATTCCGTTTTTTTTTAAGCTTGCCTCGTATTCATTGTGTGACTACAGATGTATCATATGTAATTAGCCTCCGGTTGGTGGACACGGGTTATCTCGGGTCGTGTGCTATTATGAACCTTGCTACAGTGAATAATCTTGGACGTTTATTATTTTGTACATACATTTTAGCAGATAGTTGAAGATCCACCAGCGCAAGGTAGGATCTTGAGTCGAGGGTAGAGACGGTGCGGCGCTGCCGTCTGTAGGAAGGCCGTGAAAGCGCGCGAGGTGCGGCCTTGACAGCCCTGTGCCTAAAGGTCTGGATTTCGTGCCTCTTCTCAGTGAAGGGTGTTTTCGTAGCTTTGTTTGTCCTTCATGTGAAGGAAGTTGAACTTCCTTTTGACTTAGTTTTAAACTGACCGCTGTATGCTGACTCTGACCGTGGGGGACAAGGTGCGAAGCCGCGTTTAGTACAATAGCTCGCTCCCAAGCACACTGACCTTTAGTGGTTTGCACTGAGGCCGCGGCGGCGGAGTCTGCACAGGAAGTGGCCTCTGAAGCTGGAGCAAGACACGGGATGAGTGCAGAGAGACCGGAAGGCAAGTCAAGTCGGCGCTTTAAAAAGGAGCGGGTGACCAGGCTCTGTTAGATGCTGAAGGCAGATCAACAAAGTCGAGAAGTAGTGTGTAAATGCGGGGCACTTCAAAGTCTGCTGGACCGGCTGTGAGGGAGCTGAGCACAGCGAACAGCTCTTCAAGAGCCTGGAGTCAGAGGGTAAGTGTCCTGTCCCACAGGCGGGGCAGGGCTTCCAGGGGCGCAGTGGTCAAGGACCCGCCTGCCAGTGCAGCAGACACAGGAGACCCGGGTTCCGTCCCTGGGTGGGGAAGACCCCCTGGAGAAGGGCACGGCAGCCCTCTGCAGCATTCCTGCCTGGAGAACCCCGCGGACAGAGGAGCCTGGCGGGCTACCGTCCGTGGGGTCGCAGAGAGTCGGGACTGAAACGACTTGGCACACAGCACAGAGGGAGACGGGAGCTGGAGAAGGATGCTGGGAAGGTCTGTTTCTCGGGCGAGACAGTTGTTTGTGTGCAGGATGGCTGGGTGGCGAGGTGCAGCAGCGAGGGGGCGGTGGTGGAGCGACACCTGACCTCGAGGGTGGACGTGGGCTGAGAGTTTGCGGAGGGCCGTTAGGTGCGGTGGTGGAAGTACACGCGGTTCCCTTCCCGTGGCTCCTGTCTTCTGAAGCGTGCCCACGGGTCATCCGCCCGGCTGAACGCATCCCGACGCGGGGCGCGTGGGGTGACCAGGGGCCGCTCGGCGATGAGCGGCGGGGACGGCGCGCATCGAGGGGACCCCCCACCCCCGCCGGCACCGCAGGGCCGGCCTGTCCCACTGGCCGCAGGGGAGGCCTCTGTGCAGACGCCGGCCGCGGGGCGTCTGCGGGCAAAGCGCCCGCCTCTGCGGTGGGGAAGCGCGGGCGGCAGGGGCAGGCGCAGGTGAGGCTGGGGGGGAGGAGCGCGCCGGGAGCCTCCCCCACTTTGGCTGCCCTGTGACTGCTGCCCGCGTCGCCCGAGCGTGCCCCGCGTGGCGAGTGTTCCACCGAGCAGGCTCGCGCGCCCTGCCTTTCCGCACAGTGCTCCCGGGGGGCACGCGCTCAGCAGGTACCTCAGGGCCTGCCTCAGGCGCTCCGCTGTGATCTGGATGAACATGAGTGGGGTGGCGAGTCAGCTCCCCGGGTGCAGACCTCTCCCGGCTCCGGGCGCCCTGCTGTGTTTCCAAGGACATCTCGACATTTCCCAGACAGCGGGTAAGAGCGAAACTGAAACGCAGGCACGCTTCAGTCAGACGGTTATCTGCACCCCAGGCACTGATTTCCCCAGTCTCCCTTCCATTCACACCCCAGGTGTTCCACAGGTTACAGCGTCTCACAGCAGCCGGTTGAGCATTCCTGTTTTTAACAAAATGCACAAAGGAACCAGTGAGGTGCTGCCCCGCCGTCTTACCACGCAGGTCACGTCTGAGCAGCAGCTCGGGTAAAGCGGGGTGTTCCATGGTACAGTCTTCCTTCTCCGTTTGGTCTAGGAGCTGACGCTGCAGCGTGTGACCTTTCCCTCTGTCCCTCCTCCAGGTGGCGATCGTTGTTCTAGGGAACAAGATGGACCTTTCGGAGCAGAGACAGGTGGATGCCGAGGTGGCCCAGCAGTGGGCCAGGAGCGAGAAGGTGCGCCTGTGGGAGGTGACGGTCACCGACCGCAAGACCCTCATCGAGCCCTTCACCCTGCTGGCCAGCAAGCTCTGGCAGCCCCAGAGCAAACCCAGCTTCCCTCTGCCCGGCAGGAAGAACAAAGGGAACTCGAGCTCGGAGAACTAGGACCCGAGGCGCCAGCGCCCTTCAGTCGGGGCTGCCTCGAGGTGTCTGTGAACTTGTTCCAGCCAGGCCGTCTGTGTCTGCCTCGGTCCTTAGGAAACCTCTGATGCACGTTCAGTTCTCGTCAAGTTCCTTGGGCTAGGCTGTATTGGCTGATTTGAAAGCATGTCTTTGCACCCTCACTGTTTGAGACTTGGCCCTGAATCAAGCACCTGTGCTACTTACACCACACTGTCCTTGAATAAAGCTCGGCTGTAAGCAGATGACCCGAGTAGCTTTAACCTCTCTCAGAAGCGGTCATCCCGTGTCACTTTATGCAGACTTCTCGTCTCCTGTCTGGGGTTCTAAAATGACACCTCACATGTGTCCAGATTGGATCACAACAGTAAACAACTGGAGTACTGAGTTAAGCTAAACTTCATCTGCTGGAGATCTTGCTAAACAGAACAAAGTGTATGATTTAACTTTGTTGAAATTATGTTTAGCATGAATGGAGTAGGTGATGTAAATATGTTCAAACTGGTTCTTCCTTCTTTAGGAAGCTGCTCAACACTAGTAAAGCTTCCACTGTGAACAAGTCAAAGTTACCCTAACTACTTGGAAAGTGAGAAGCAAGCCAGTCATTTCAACCACGAAAACAGTTAACTATTGGTTTTAAATGTGAGAGAAGTGGTCCAACAACAACAAAATAATAATTTAAAAGGTCTAGTAAACAGTAGTTGTCCTGAGTACTTTTTAAGATGATGAAGTTCAGTGCCTTTCACCTCAGTTGGCTGTTAAGGGACTGCAAGGCAAGAGCTACGGCATACAAGACACACAACTTCCACGGCGGCAGCACTGGCCAACTGGTAATTCATGTTTCTCATCACTTTTTTTTGGTTAAAGAACTGTCACTCAGGTGGTTAAATCATTCCCTGCCTTCTCTCGTGGTTACTGAGTGCTGAACCTCTAGTCTTGTTTTTTTTCAAACACAGATAAATACTTTCACAATTATTTAAAGCATCCGCCTGTAACGTGGGAGGCCTGGGTTCAGTCCCTGCGTCGGGAAGGTCCCCTGGAGACTGGAAAGGCTACCCGCTGCAGCATCATTCTGCCTGGAGAAGCCCACGGACAGAGGAGCCTGGTGGGATCCAGCTCGTGGGTGAGAGAGAATCAAGCTGAGCGAGGAAGCACTGCACACACATTTCTAAGGACTATATGGGGGTGGGGGCTCCCCCTGGTGGTCCAGTGGTTAAGACTCCACGCTCCCCCATGCGGGGGGCACAGGTGCAAGCTCGGGACTCAGACCCCTCGTGCCACAGCGCGGCAAAGCAGCCCACCACACCATCCTGCGGCTTCCTCCTCTGCGGAACTCAGCTCGGCTCTGCCCGTGCGCAGCGGGACGGAGTTCTTCCCAAACCTGTAGTGAGTGGATCGAACCTCCACTCGGGCGCCTGCAGCCCCTCCTCCTGAGGCTGCAGTTACTCCTCCCCGAGAGCCACCTCTCACGTGGCAGTCCTAGGGTGATGCAAACACCATTCGGACTTGTCACCCCAACAAAACAATGAGCTCTTTGAAGGCAGTGACTATCTTAAATCATTATATATATATATATACGGCTTTATATTCTCCCTAAAGAGGGGAGGGGACATCCCAGGTGGCCCGGTGGCTGAGACTCTGCTCCCGATACAGGGGATCCGGATTTGATCCCTGGGCGGGGAACTAGCTCCCACATGGAACAACTAAAGATCCAGTGCAAACAAATATCAAAAAAGTAGATGCTGTCAGTAAGGGGATAGACTGACACGGTGCCTTGAGAAGGACAGCATCACCTCAGGGTGTTCCTGCCAAAGGTATACGACCTGAATCAAGTCACAAGGCAACGTGAGACAGACTCACATCAAGAGAAAAGCTACAAAAAAACCCAGATCTAGGCTCTTCAGAAATGGCGATGTCCGCAAAGACCACACACAGAGAAAGAACAAAGGCGCTATCGATGATTATCACGCGAAGTGGAGTAAGTCAGAGACGACCTAGGATCACCAACATGTGAAGTCTCAACAGGACACAGACGAACTTACAAAACAGAAACAGACCCTCAGACTCAGAAAACAAACCATGGTTCCCAGAGGGGAAAGGTGGGGAGGGAGAAATTAAAAGTTGAGGGTTAACAGACACTCCTACATATAAAACAGGTAACCAACAAGGACCTACTCTCTAGCCCAGGGAACCGCATTCAATACCTTGTATTAGGTTGGTGCCAATGTAACTGTGGTTTTAGACCGCGAATTTTACATCATTGTACCTATTCTCAAATGTATCTTTATTAATCAAAATAGGAACCAGTACAATCAACCTATTCCCCAGAGCCTAAAAATCTGTGCTTCGGGATTCCGTGAACTCTGGGTAAGCGTTTTCTGCCTCCTGCTGGTTGTGAAAGAGTTTTCCCTGCAAAAAGTTGTCGAGATGCTTGAAGTGGTGTCGGTTGGCGAGAGTTCAGGTGAATATGGCAGATGAGGTAAGAGAGTAGACCAATTTGTTCTACGCGCAGTGAGTGTTGGATGGAGAGAATCGGGCCCTCTCTGAGGACCAATGCCAGCTTCAGGCATTGCGGCTTTCGGTGCATCTCACCAATTTGCTGAGCGTACTTCTCAGATGGAATGGTTTCACCAGGATTCAGAAAGCTGTAGTGGATCAGGCCGGCAGTAGACCACCAGTGACCAGGACCTTTTTCGGTGCAAGTGTGGCTTTAGAAGTGCTTTGCAGCTTCTCAGTCCGACCACTGAGCCGGTCATCGCCAGCTGTTGTGTAAAATCCACTGTTTGCTGCACGTCACTGTTGTACTAGATTGAGAAATGGTTAGTTTTTGTTTGCAGTCAGCTCATAAGGCACCCACTCACAGAGCCTTTTCACCTTTCCAGTTTGTTTCAAGTGTCGAATCACCACAGAAAGGCTGACGTGGAGTTCTTAGCAATTTCTTGTGCAGCCGTGAGAGCATCAGCCTTGACGCTCCTCCCAGTTGGCTGTGGTCAGCCCCGCCGGCCGCCCACCATGCTCCTCGTCTTCAAGGCCCTTGTCTCCTTTGCAAGACTTCTTGATCTGCCCCTGCACTGTGTGTTAGCAGTTCCTGGGCCAAGTGTGTCGTTGATGTTGCAAATTATCTCTGCTGCTTACAACCCATTTTGAAATCGAGTAAGAAAATTGATTTTACTTTTTTGTCTAACAGCATTTTGTTAGCAAGTAATAAGTCATTAGCAAATAAATAAATAAATAAATAAATTGAGACATGCACATTAAAATGATGTATATAACATAACCACATTTAAGCATGTATTCCAGTATCAAATGGCAAAGTTCAACACTGCAAAACCGCAGGTACTTTTGCACCAATCTAATTTTACCACCGAATCTACAAATTAGAAAATTCTTTTAAAAAGATGTAGCAGAACTCTTATCTTTGGAAGGAAATGACTTAGATTATCTAACCTTTTCTAAGGCACCTCAGTATTTATCCTGCAAGGCTGTTGGATCAATTAAGAGCCCAGTTGGTGCTGGGTAAAGGAAGCCAAGGTGTTCAGTCGGCATTACCTCTAGGTTGTTTTAACAGTAAAGATCTAGCAAGAAAAACTACCAAAAAAGGCAAAAGAAAGTCATGACTGCAGCAGTGTTGGTGGTTGTTTTAATATTGTTTATTAGCACAGTAACAAATGCAGACTCAAGTAGTCCACAACATAGAACCAATCCACTGAGCAACCCTACTCCACACCGGACAGCTGACAGCTCAAGGTATTTTACTACAGGTTTTCAGAAGTCCTGATTCCAACCTCTCTCTCTCCACAATAAAGCAGATTGGCATATAAAATAAAATACATAACTACTCATTTTCTATATTGGTGTCTTATAGTCACGTGTCCATTTTATATATGAGATGACAGTCTCTAAAAGCTGTTAAATATCAATGTTCCCTTTCAAGGAGGGAAAACAAATTCCAATTTTTCAAAACAAAAAAGTGTGTAGTCTTGGAAGGACTTTACATAAATGTCCATGTGTAACCTGTATGAAATTAAGCTGTTTTAAATTTACAGTCTACAAGCAACTGACCTCAAATGTCTATTCTTCTCTGTACTGCATCTCAGCTAATACTGCAGAACTAATGACAGGTTTTAAAAGTTGCTATTACCAATTCTGTCTACTGTAGCAAGATACCTTAAGTTACAACAAAATCTTAGGAAATAAGACTGAATAATATCTGTTATAGAAATACCCTACTCTTTACCAACGCCCACCCTCCCCCACCCCTTGAAAACCATAAGCAGCTCTCTCTGTGCCAGACGAACACCGGGAAGGCCTGTGGAGCGCAGTTTACGTGGCGTATCTCTTGGTCCACTGTCTGGCCATCCGGTCATGCTCCGGTCTGTTGGTCACATACTGCGTGGCAATGCTTCCCACCAAGGGGTCGGCTGGAAGAGAAGGGTGCAGAGGGAAGGAGACTTTGAGGGAAGGAGGAGGATGCTCCAATCTTAGCCAGCAGGTCAGCGGCAGCCTGGGAGAAGGTGCACAGCTGGCTGCCATCAAACCCCTGCCCCATTCTGGATGCCCTTCCTTCCAGACTCGCCCCTCCCCCCACCGCAGGGGTGGCTCCTCCGGGGCAGGGTCCGGGAGGCTCACGGCCCTGACCCCCGTCAACACCCAGCTCTGAGCACAGGCCCACCTTCTGCTCAGTGGCGCCGGGTCTTGACACTGAGCACAGTGAGGCCCTCGCGGCTACTGCAGCAGCAAGCTACTGGCCTCTCCACGGAACCCAGAAAGGGCCAGAGCTGCCAGGTGGAAACCTGCTCTTTCCGTTACGCAATGCTTCTCTGACACTTAAGCAGACTCTTTAGTGATTAAATTTGTATTTGGCTTATCTAGAAAAAAATTCAGTGAGAGGAAATGGAGGTTCAGAAAGCACCACAGTCTGGCCATCGCTAAGTAAACAGCAGGGAACCACCGTTCAGTCAGGGGCAGCTGCAGAGCGGACCTGCAGGCAGAGGGCAGGTCAGAGGCAAAGACACGACACTCGCAAGCGTGTCGTTTTAGGAGAACTGTGGGGAAATATGCAAAAGCAGAATAAAAACAAATAAAGGGGGGAATGACTAAAGATGTACAAACCTAAGGCGACCTGATGTGAACTCTGCAGATTAAAACCCCTTATTCCTAGAGCGCATCAGCCAACAGTGAGGCAGCTGCGTTTTTCAGCTGGTGGGCAGCTGTGGACTAGACATTTCTTTGAAAAACGATTAAGTTTTTCTCCTTTGAAAGCTTGTACAAAAATAAAATGTGAACTTTAGAGAATCTTAGTTTAAATGGAAAAAAACACTATTTCCCAGGTGAGGAGGAATAAACCAAGGTAAACAGCCATAAGCTTACCAGGATTACAGTCTGTGAGAAGTGAGCAGATAGAAAGAAGGACTTTAGAAATGGTTAGTGCTGGGCTCCAATTATCTTTCAAAATGTCCAAGCAAATAACTCCTTGACTGTTAATATTACAGTGATAGATTCTTGTCCGAAATGTAACCTAAAAAATAAGGTAGTGTTAAATGAAATTTAAACAGCAAACAATGAAACTTTTTACTAAAAAAACCTTTTCAATTAAATGGCTCTAATTAAACCTTTTAAAGAAATAGACATTGGTTTAAAAAAAAAAGTGAATAACAGTTTAACTTAACAAGGCCAGTAAGTGTTAAGAGACTATTTAATAAAATTGAGATTAGAAAAGTATTCACGGATACAATCTCAGGTATTTTCAATCTCATTTAAAAATTAGTCACCAACAAAAAGCAAGGTAACTTCAATTTTTCCTTTTTTTCCTCTTAAACTGAACTACAGTTGATTTACAATTTGTGTTCATCTCTGCCTTTCAGCAGTGACTCAATTATACATACATACACACACACATATAAACAGTCTTTTTTAAAAAATATTCTTTTCCATTATGTTTTACCCCAGGAAGCTGGATATAGTTCCCTGTATGTTTCTTGAATTCATCTTTAGCAGTTTTAATGTAAATATTTTCCTAACGGTTTGGAGTTTGGATAGCTAGTCGTTTGCTGACCTCTTGTGTTAGCTGGTAGAACTACATGGCCTCAAAGCAAACTTCAGCACCTAATTCAAACATCGTAGTGGGTACATGAAGACAAACTGATCACACACCCAAAAGGCTGAAAATGGATCCGCAGAGGCGGTTTGTTTCTGCTCATTTCTGAGCTTTACATCAGATCTTGCAGCTGTCTTGCCGGCCTACATCACAGAATCCACTTTAACAGTTTCCGGGGGTGGAGCCAGAAACGCATAAGGACCACAGCAGCAGACAAGGCTGCGTCAGCCGCTCGAGCCTGGGCTGTTTCCTCTGGTCTCTAGTTTTCACTGTGAAATGCACGCATCATCCACAGTGAGCATAACCTGTAACCGTGCCACCTTCTTAGAGTGACAGGATTGTCCGGCAGCCCTTGCGGCTGCAAACGCAGCTTGACCCGGCAGCCCTCCCCGCCCGGAGGCGGCTCTGCTTCGGAATCTGAAGAGGCCCCGAGCCTCCCAGCGGACAGTGACCGGCAGCCCCCACCCTGGAGGAGAGCCCGCCGGGGTCCGAAGGGCCCGAGGGAGCCGCGGCTTGGTCCATAGGAGCGTCTCCAGCTGCCTTGCTCTAAATATGGAGCACGTCAGGGATCTGCATGTCATCCGCGCCCTGGGCCAGGCTAACAGTCCCTGTCCTAGCCCGTTTTCATTGGTTAGAAACGCTTCCTGATGAGTGGGAAACAGGAGACTACCTATGGGGAGATGTGCAGGATTTTAAGCCCCATGGAAACACACTTACTTAGAAATGGTCTTTGCCAGAAGAGGCAGTCAACCCAAAGACGTGCTTTATGTATGTTCAAATGTACCTAGGAGATGTGTCAGGATCTGCTTTTTGTGGTTAAACCCCCCCCCTTTAAAAGCCAGATTCATCTTTCACAGAAATACCTGAACTTCAGCGTCCATCCGGGGAGCACCTTACCTTTGGAGGCTTGAAGGGGTACTCCGGGGTGAAGGTGATATCGAGGAAGAACACGCCGCCCTCGTACACGGAGCCCGGGGGCCCGAGGATGGTGGACCTCCACTCGTAGATGTTGTCGCCTTTGGGGCCAGCGCTGCGGACAACACACCGCGGTGAGAGGGCGCCGGCGCCGGCTCTGGCGGTGCAGCCCGGGAGGGCCGGCCGCTGCGCCCGCTCCCGGTAACCTGGGGCGCTCCCGGCCTCCCCGGTAACCTGGGGCACTCCCGGCCTCCCACGCTCCCGGCCTCCCCGGTAACCTGGGGCGCTCCCGGCCTCCCCGGTAACCTGGGGCACTCCCGGCCTCCCACGCTCCCGGCCTCCCCGGTAACGTGGGGCGCTCCCGGCCTCCCACGCTCCTGGCCTCCCCGGTAACGTGGGGCGCCCCTGGCCTCCCACGCTCCCGGCCTCCCCGGTAATGTGGGGCGCTCCTGGCCTCCCCGGTAACGTGGGGGTGTGCCCCCAGCCTCCCCGGTAACGTGGGGCGCGCTCCGCAGAGCACAGGCCTCCGTCCTCCAGACCCGCGGGTGCGGGCCTCCAACAGGCCTCCATCCAGGAACACCAGGAGGGGCGCCGAAGCCCCGACAGCGGCCCGGCTAGGAAGGAGCCAGAACCCTCTCCTCCGTGCACCGCAGGAAAAGCAAACCACACTTGAAAGAGAGAAACAGCCCTCAGCACACAGAGCTCTTCAGGGCCACGTCACCTCCGGTGAAAGCGTCATTTCTGACCCTCTGACGGGGGCTCGCCCCCGTTTCTCCATAATCTTAAACAGAAACGAGTCCCACAGGTCGCAGTTCTCTGAACAGCGTCAACCATGTATGGGCGCGCAGGGGACACAACGACCCAGTTACAAGTCATGCGGTTTCGTCTCAGCACGAATCCAATTCCACAAGCAGCTCTCTACACACCAGATCACTGCTGGTCACACGCAGCCACGCCGGGATACCTTCCCCACGGCCCTGTCGGATCAGCATCTCTGTATAAAGCCACGTTAATAAACAGAAACGCCACCAAGACCTCCGGAAGCTAACACCCCCGTCCAAACAGTCGGTGTAACGTTCTAGTATTTAGAAAAGAGAAAAGCTGGGGAGTCAGTCTTGGTTCCTGCCGTAGAAAGACCTTCCCAGAGCACGGGGGAGACGCGGGCGACGCTGCGGAGGGGTTAGCTCGCCTGCTTTCATTTCAGATTCCCGAGCCTAACTATTAACCGCTGCTCTGAGGACAGTAAAGTCCTAGCCAAACACAAGAAAAGATCTTCACTTGGAGACGGTGCAGATCCCGTCAACACCCGAGACTCTACAGAGCAGGCAGATCGCTCCAAACAGAGCTTCTGTGCGAACTGGACTCGTTCGCTCACACACGAACCGACAGCCCACGCGCCAGGCCGACGCTGAACGCAGGGGGGGCCCACGATGAACAAGACAAGGGCTGCCGGTCTTCAGCTTGCCCTCTGCTCACTGGTTAGAGGCGGGGCTCCATTCCTTTTAAGAGAAAGAGATGAAGAGGAAGGGAGATGAGAAGAAAAGGAAAAGTGAAAGCCGTCTTGTGGCCCCATACTTTCCCCAAACCCACTGGAGATTTTTTCGTTCAGTCTGGAGTTTGGAGAAGGAACAACAGCAACAGAAGCTAGGGGAACAAGCTAAGTTAGGGGAAAAGAAAAGGGAGACGCTGGGGAAGAGAGCATGGTGCGGCCGGAAAGGCAGGAGAAAGCACGGGCCAAGAACAGGGCCGTGGGGAGGGCCAGGGCCCACCTGGTCCAGAGGCAGAGAGCCCAGACCCTGAACTGAGCGCCGACGAGCTGTGTGACCTGGAGCAAGGGACCAGCTTATCACGGCAAGGTTCTGAGAACTAAACGCCCTCGGGAAGGAGGTGCTGGTGACCACCCCTGAAGACTAACAAGTCCATGGGGATCGCTCTTTGAACAGCAGCAGTCACCTCTGCCACTAACGACCTGAGTATAACCACTGGCTCACACAGAATGGCCCCTTCATTCCTCCTTGGGATGGACAGTCCCAAGAACTATTAGAAACCTGTTCTATGATGGACATGCATGGAAAGAGACACTGTTTAACACCATCTCTAAGATTAAGTCACACATATATGCAGACACCATCTTTGAGTTTAAAAAAAGACAATTTCCAACTCTGCAAGACATCTGACCCCAGCTATCACAAGCTGGGATGCAAGGAGTGCCCTTGGCCAGCGTGCTCTCTGGAGACACGCGGTAACCCCTCCACACGGTGGGATACGACTCTGCTGCTTCATCTCCTGAGATGAGCCCTGGTCCTCAGGCGTCTTAAGTCTGCCGCCCTGCCTGTAGGTTTGCAGAAAGTCTACAGATGGGGCTGGCGCAGCTGGGACCCCTCTAAGCAGATGGGAAGACACCGATGCGCCGTCCTCTCCTATCGTGTTCACAATACCTAAGGCTCGAAGGCGAAAGGCTGGCATTCGCTCTAAACCCCTTCTTCTGTCCAAAACACTACCGCATCAACTGTCGTTCAGCCATGTCCCATCCTACTCGCTGACACTCCACGGACTGCAGCCCGCCAAGCTCCTCCGTCCAAGGGATTTCCCAGGCAAGAGCCCTGGAGTGGGAACTTCCTTCTCCAGGTGCGCACGGAGCCATACTGTGTTCCTCACAGTCAGCTCAGTGGTGCTGAGAGACCGAGGAAAAAATAACGGTGAAGCCAGTCAGCCCCACCCCGGCGGGGAAATGCTGGCAAAGGCCCAATCCTGGGGCCCTTAATACAGAAAAAAGACAGAAGCACAGTGGCCTAACAACATGCCACTACACGCAGACTTTATGACTGGAAAGAAAACTGGTGGCTTCTACATTTCATCGCCAAAATCATCTGTGAAACTTTAAAAACGACAGATTCCTGACCTTCACGCCAGGGCTACTACTGAGCTTAGCCCATCCAGAAGGGGAACCCAGACTCCACGTATTTAAGAAGCTCTTCTGGCGACCTCAGAGCGGGTGCTTTGCATCTGGGCCCCTGTACAGGTTACTGGGAGGGGGACCGTCCAGAGCCTAAGTGTCAACAGTTCACAGCTTGTCACCTGTGATACAGCTAGAAATTCAAATCAAGACCGCTGCCTGTTTGTAAGCAGGTTTCAGTTCGGGGGTAGACTTTTCTGAAAGTTCAGGAAAATGTATGGAGAGAGGGTTTGAGCGATTCCCTGGCGGCCCAGGGCTAAGACTCCAGTCTCTCAATGCAGGGGACCTGGGTATGATCCCTGGTCAGGGAACTAGATCCCACATGCTGCAACCAAGACTGGTGCAGCCTAATCAACAAATAAATATGAGAGAGAGAGAGAGTTACAAGCATGTAACAAACTGGACGCACACGGGAAGAGAATTATTTAATTAACACCGTCTCTATACTAAGAAAATGAAGAATGAAGGCAGGTTATAAGAAAAACCGTCTAAGTGAGGGAGGATCAAAAGTAGCTGAAATCATGAAGCATAAACAAGAGCTTTGGAAAAGACTCAGCAACACAGATCCGTGACCTGTGGGTCCTCAACCAGCGGGCTTGGAAACTACCGTGAAACATCTGAGAATCTACTGGAATGACCAAGGAATGCTGCCTGTTATTGCGTGAAGTCACCCAGCTTTCTGTCATACGCATCTTCTTGATCACAGCACAAAGATTATGGTAAGGGGCCTGCAATACTTTTGCCTTTTCCCCTCTTTCTAATTCTCACTGAAAAAAGTGAGGATCCTACTGGCCTAGAAGGTGGTAGATAGACCCATGGCAAACTCTGAGGGCAGAAGCTTCCAGCTCTCAGAAAGTGAGACTGTTCTGGGCAAGTGTGTCCCAACACCCCACCCTCTTCCTTCCACAGAACCACCGACTGGTTTGCCCGCTTAGTCAGCACACGCCTTCACCAGCCTCCCGTCCCCTCCCTGTAACAGAAGATACTTTCGGTTGTACAATAAAAAATGTAACTCCAGTTTTAAACACCAATTCAAGTACACGAATCAGTCTAAGGCCTTAGGAGGGATGGAAAGCTCTGAATTGGGAAATGGGAGGTTGGATTTAAGGAATTAAGGGAAGATGGGAACACCACCACCACACGTCCTGCTCGGTGACTGCAGTCTCCGCAAGTGGCTGAGACTCTGCCTTCCAGATCCTGTTCAATTCAGGTTTACTGTAACACACACACTTTTCAAAATAAAAGTGCATGGTAATTCCCTGGCGGTCCAGTGGTCAGGACCCCTCGACGTCACGGCCAAGGGCCCGGTTTCGATCTCTCATCGCGGCACTAAGGCCCTGCGGCCGCGCAGTGTGGCCAGGGGACACAGGGGTGTAATAAACTCTTACTGAGGCCAAAGGAAAGAACTGTGCCCTAAATTCTGGTTTTTCTCTCTGGTCAAAATGCAGACAGCTTTAGGGCCTCCCTGGTGGCCCGGGGGTAAAGAACCCACCTGTCGGTGCAGGAGACACGGGTCCAACCCTGATTCAGGAAGACCCCGCCCGCTGCGGAGCAACCAAGCCCGAGGCCTCGACGACGGAGCCCACGGCCCAGCCGAGGCCCTGCACCGCACGGAGCCCGCGCCCCGCGCCCCGCGCCCCGGCGCGCCGTGCGGCACCAAGGACCCAGCACGCACACAGGAGCCGAGGGAAAACAAAGACCGCCTCAGCAAACGCTGCAAGAGCAGCGCGAGGAACTCGCTTGGGGTGCAGTTTTCTCCTTTCTGCCGGGGTTTCTGAGGTCACACGGGTCCATCGGGGTCCTTCCCGGAGCGTGTGGGGCAGGGCGGCCACAGGCCCCACGTCTCACCAGCGCTGACCTGGGAGCCACACAGCAAAAGCTATCAGTTGGCGCAACTTCTGTGTAACACTTAGGGTCCTAGTGTGAACAGGACAGAACCTAACGAGTACAAGTCATGTACGGTGTAATCCTAGGAAATTAATAAAGCCAATCTTTAAAACCTGTCATCGGAGCAGCCTTACTGTAGAATCTGACGTGCTCTCTGGATTGACTTTTCCAAGAAAACCACACATGTGAACGTTTAAACTTCGTTTCAAATGAAACAAAATTTTATTTTCACTTAAAGATGTTTTTTTCGTCCTCACCCATGCCCACACTATCAATGTTAGACTATTCTCCCACGTCAACAGTTAAGAAACCAACGTTGCCCTTCAGTTTTCAAAAGCTGTATTAGTTTCTTACAAACAACACCCTGAAAACAAGGCAAATATTACCATCAATTTTTAAAATTTTTATTGGGAGAGATGATCCCTGCTTACAAACACAGAAATCCCTAATTGAGATGCTATTTCAGACATAACCCTAAAAGGCTTTTAGTTACCTTGTCTCACACCCTAGAGAACAGCGAGGGAGCCGAGGCTGGGGGGCAGAAGGCCGCCAGCATGCGGCGGCCGGGCGAGGGGGCCACGGGCAGGCCGGCGGAGGCGCGGGCCAGCCCAGAAGCGCGCCCGGACCCGTGGTGTCGCCCCACAGGACAGTGACCCGTGTTTCGGGAGGACGGGTGCCTGGAGGCCACCACACGCCCGGGAAACGCAAGGCTGGACGGGCTGGTCCCGCGCAGAAGGCGCGTGAGAGCAACGAGCTCGCGTGCAGGGCGCGCTGCCGCCACACAGGCCGCGGAGCCCACGCCCGACGGGAGGCTCCGAGCCGCGCTCGCCCTGGGCGACGCCGTCCGCGCAGGGTTCTGCACGTGGCAGCCGGGGCGGGGCCGTGCAGTCAGTGGGAAAGAGCGCGGCGGCCGCCTGCAGCCCGCAGCCCGCGCGCTGTCAGACGCCACCGCCACTCCCGGCCGCGGGTCTGCTGCTCCGCGCCCGGTAGAGAGCGCGCAGGCGCAATGCGAGCCAGGCGGCTGCTGGCAATCAAAGCCGGGTTTGCAGGGGCTCCCTGGCGGGCGAGTGGTTAGGATCTGGTGCTTGCACCGCCATGGCCTGGGTTCCATTCCTGGTTGGAAAACTGAGATCCCAAAAAAGGAGATCTGCACACGCCCCAGTGTCCTATAGACCCCGACTACTCAAAACGTGGTCCCTGAACAAAAGCAACGTCAGCATCCCCTGGGTGTCTGTTAGAAAAGCAGACCCTGAGGCCCCAGACGCACGGCATCAGAATCTGCATCTTAACACAGTCCCCAAACGATGCCTGAGCACATCCGAGTCTGAGAAGGCGGCTGTAGCGGACACAAACGGCAACGAATTTCAACTCCACTTTCCAATCTTCGGTAACCGATTCAAACGACCTGTCGTGTTATCTAGGTCTCTCCTTCTCCATCTGTACTTCTTTGCAGGAAAAAAACAAGGATCAACCCTGGTGATGCTTAGCTCTGTTCAGTCTGTAAGATCAATAACCAAACACAGAACTAAGAAAGTGCTTACAGGAAGAGATCTGCTATCAAATCTATGTTCGCGACAAACATACGACTCAAAGTCCAGTCTTAATTTACTCTCCTTTTACTAGGCAATTCAAGATGACTATGAGAGAATAGCAGGAATCTTTTCTCAACTGACCAGAGGGACTCCTCATCCCCCACGATCACTGCCCAGCAGACGTCGGTCCAGGGAACCAGAGGGACCTTCTTGGGGACAGCTACTGAACACACCCAGAGGATTTTATAAAAGCAGACCCCGAAACCACGCTGCTCTGGTGCCCCTCCAGAAAACAGTGGCCGTGCAGATGCCGGCTCACACGGCGGGGCTGCCTGGGGTGTTCAGGATTATATGACAATGTTTCCAAGTTAGGTGAAATAACAGTTCAGTTCAGTCGCTCAGTCGTGTCCGACTCTTTGCAACCCCATGAATCGCAGCACGCCAGGCCTCCCTGTTCATCACCATCTCTCGGAGTTCACTCAGACTCACATCCATTGAGTCAGTGATGCCATCCAGCCATCTCATCCTCGGTCGTCCCCTTCTCCTCCTGCCCCCAATCCCTCCCAGCATCACAGTCTTTTCCAATGAGTCAACTCTTCGCATGAGGTGGCCAAAGTACTGGAGTTTCAGCTTTAGCATCATTCCTTCCAAAGAAATCCCAGGGTTGATCTCCTTCAGAATGGACTGGTTGGATCTCCTCGCAGTCCAAGGGACCCTCAAGAGTCTTCTCCAACACCACACTTCAAAAGCATCAATTTTTCGGCGATCAGCCTTCTTCACAGTCCAACTCTCACATCCATACATGACCACAGGAAAAACCATAGCCTTGACTAGATGGACCTTAGTCGGCAAAGTAATGTCTCTGCTTTTGAAAATGCTATCTAGGTTGGACATAACTTTTCTTCCAAGGAGTAAGCGTCTTCTAATTTCATGGCTGCAGTCACCATCAGCAGTGATTTTGGAGCCCAAAAAAATAAAGTCTGGCACTTTTTTTGAAATAACAAAACCCCACAAAAGCTCAATCCTGCCCAACTGGCCATCAGCTGTAGCTTTATCTTACATGCTATTGCTTTAGGAAAAAGCAACATCCAGTCCTTCCGGAAATTCACATTCCAAACTGAAAAAAATTAGACACACAGGGAGTAAGGACACAACTTTTTAAAGAAAACGATTTTAAGACAATTTGAAAGAGACTCCAGCAGGGACACTGAAAGAGCTGCAGGCCTCAGAAACCATGGCCCTCAGAGGTCCCTTCCTCTCAGTGAGGGGTGGCTGAGTTTTTAGAGCTTTTAGTTAACTGAGCCCAGAATTGGGCTTTAACCTCTGAACTACTGAGTAAAGAGTAAAGGCAGGCAGCGAGCACGTGAAATGACGAACTAGCCCCAAACGAAGGGCCTAAAAAAAAATCAGACTGCGGAGGATGGGGGGACAACACACTGGAAGGCTCACAGAAAATGAGAAGATCAGCAGGGCCCGAGCATCAGAGGCCGTGCTCCTGGACGGCGCTCAACAGGTAGCCATTCCCTACACGGTGCTAAACGGGTAGCTCTTCAGGATTAAGGTGGACCAGACAATAGCTCTTTTCTGCAGGAACCAGACAAGCCTGACTTAGAACAATTCTAATTTGTCTTGTTTTTCCCAGAGAGATGAGAGAAATGGTCTGAGCAGGTCAGGCTCTCAGGCCGTTACCCCTCTATTCCCACTGAAGCAGCCGGAACCAGGGTATCAGCCTTGGAGCCCCGAGTTTTCAGCTGCGGTGTTCACATCAGCATCTGTAAAACTACTATTCGAGTGAGGACTCCTGACCCCTGAACAACACGAATTTCAACTGTGGGGGTCCACTTATGCACAGAATTTTTTCAATAGATACACTGGGAAATTTTGGGAGGATCGCTAACAATCTGAAAAAACGCATAGCCTAATTGTATAGCCTAGAAATATCAAAAAAAGAAACAGGTATGTCGTGAAGGCATAAAGCAAATGTAGGTACACATACAATGGGCTTCCCGGGTGGTGCTAGTGGTTAAGAAGCCCCCTGTCAACACTGGAAGACGTAAGGGACGTGCGTGCAGTCCCTGGATCAGGAAGGTCCCCTGGAGGAGGCAACGGCAACCCACTCCAGTGTTCTTGCCTGGAGAATCCGGTGGACAGAGGAGCCTGGTGGGCTACAGTCCAGAGGGTCGCGAAGAGTCAGACACGACTGAGCCCCTTGTATGTACGTATGTAGTGAATGTATGACTGAGCATACATACAATATACAAAATATGTTAATCCATGGTTGTTATTGGTAAGGCTTGTGGTGAAGCAGGCTGTTAGAAGTTTGGGGAGGAGTCCAAAGTGGTACTTGGGACCCCCGATCCCTGCACTGTTCAGGGGCTACTGTAACTAGAAACCCGCGATTATTCGGGCTCTCCCCAGGGCAGCGGCGCACAGCCAGCTTGTCCATGAGACGATAACCATCTGCGGGTCAGTGAGAGGCAGCGGTGGAGCAGAGCCCCCTGTTTACCCTCAGGGGGTGGGGTGGGGGTGAGGTACACCTGTTAATGCTGCGCCCTCCGCACATTCAGTGCTGACCCTCAGGAACAACAGGGCCACAAGGAGAAGCCACTTACTTACAGGACACCACCATCCTCAAAAAAGAACCTCCCTTCAAGAGAAGACTCCAGAACATACCTCTGGCTACAGAGCCCTCACTGAGGTTTCCCACCACTCACGCTGGCCGTCTGTGCTGCCTCCACGCTGCAGGCGTGCGAGCAGGGAGCCGTGGGCAGGGGGCACGAGGCCCAGACTTGGCCTTCCAGAGTCAGAGGAGGACCTGCCTCAACTGCCCCGCAGCAGCGGACTTTCTGGGTCACTTATTATGTGGTGTGAATTCTACAATTATTTTAATTGCATTGTTTGATAAAGCCTTTATTTAATAATTAAGAATTTTCAGTGCCCTTGCAAGTACTCCAGTTTGGCTTGTCTGTGGTTAATCCACACAGAGGGGATCTGAAACCGCATGCCCGCACCAGGGTGGGGCTGGCCGGCCAGACTCCTGATTCTTGCACCACCACCACCCCCGCCCCCGCCAGGCTCTGAGCAAATGCCCCATGCAGGTGCTGTGCGTCCTGGGTCCAGCCCCACCGCTTCCCTCAGCACAGACCCAGGGGGATCTGGAGGACAAACGCACCTTCAGCTCGAGCTGGCTCTGACACCATCAGGCAAGAGAGTAGATGAGCAGTATCCTGAGTCCCCTGCAGCAGACCACAGGTCAGTGCTACCCACAGCCCTGAAGCACCATCTGCCTCTTCCCCTCTGCAGCTCTCGCATCTGCACCGTCGAGCTTTCCTGATAGGATGATCTGAGGACAATCAGTGCAGAAGCAGAGAGAATAATACAGCTGTTGCCTTAAGTGTGACACTGGAGGAAATCTGCAAATATGTAAAATAGTGCCACTCATCTAGGTTTTTTGGATTTGGAAAATCAGAGTTGCATGTTAACATGTCCTGGGTTATTTCTAAATGAACTATTTTTTTTAATGTTTCAGCTCTAATCTTGAATGCAATAAAAATCTGTAATTATTAACCACATGAACAAAAGCTCTTGCTTATAATAATTTTTAAAGGTATAATGGGGTCCTGAAACTTCTTTAAAAACTTGAGAACTGCTGGGGAAATTATTTTAAAATCATATTAACACAACTGGCTAACCATTAAAACAAGTGTTTGATCCTTAATTTCATCAGCTATTTAAAACAAACAAAACCTTAGAAGTTTGAACAGGAACTGGAAGAAAACATGCGTGAGGATTTTCTACCTGCCCGCCAAGCCCTCACAGAGGCCGCGGCGCCTCCGCCTCCGGGCGGCCCTCGCGCCTTGTCTGGGGCGGCGCCCGGGGGCCTGAGCGCGGTGCCTCCCGCCCGGTGGTGCCTCGCGGTCACGGGCAGGAGGCGCGGCGGCCGCTCCCCGCAGCCAGCTCCCCGCGCAACCCTCAGGCCCCGACGCTCCTCCCCGCGGCGGCTGCTTCCCAGCACTCCGAACGCGGACCAGCCTGCGGGCCTCCCAAGCTAGGGCCTTTAGAGGAGGGGGTCCTGCCCTCCCCCCGCTGCCGTCTGACCAGGCAGAGACCCCGGGCGGAGACCCCCCGCCCCGGCAGGCGCGGGGGTGCGGGTGGGGAGACCCCGGGCGGAGGCCGCACAGCAGGCGCAGGGGCGGGGGGCCGGGCAGAGTCCCCCCGGCAGGCGCGGGGGCCCCGGGCAGCCCCGCGCCCCGCCCGGCCCCCGGTCCCCGACGGGGAGGGGGGGGCGGCAGGGAGCCTCAGGCGACTCCCGCCCCAGACACCGCGCGGCGGAGGCGGAGGCGGCGGGGCGCCGTGCAGGGAGCCCCGTCGGGCAGGGGTGAACTGCGGGGTAAACTGCTGCAAGAGCCGCCTCGCCCGCGGCTGTCGGCTGGCGGGCCGCGGCCCTGGCGCGGCCCGGGCCGGCGGGCTCTGGCCAGGAGGCGTCCTTCGCGGACAGCCCTGCCTTCCCAGGCGGACTCCCGCCGCCCGCCGCTCCTAACGCTGCAGAATCGGCCTGCGTTCCGATTCTCCGCGGTCTCCTTCTCGGGGAACCAAAGCTGAGAGGCCCGCGGTTACACCGGGAAAGGCGCGCGCGGGCGCTGACAGCGGCGCCGAGCCCTGCAGAGAAGCGGCGGCGCGCGCCCCCGGGGCGGCCCGCGCAGGCCAGGCTCGCCCCGGAAGCGCTCAGAGCACACAGGCACTTCTCGGCAGAAACCCGCGAGGCCAATAGACAGAGTCTCAGTCTCACTGAGACTCAAGGAAACGCAAATTCCACACGAGGCACATTCAACCGGTAAGGTCTGGCCAAGACTCAAATGACGGACAGTCCCCGCGTTAAGTGCAGGGGAACAGGCGCCCCCCTCCATGGTGGACAGCGAGTCTGCAGTCTGTGATCAGACGCAACATATTCAAATATAAACCCAGGACACCCTCTGACACAGAAATTCCGCTTCTCAGAAATTAACCTGGGGGAATGAATGGGCACGTGCGCGTGGCTACAGTATCAGGATGTTTATAAGGACCTTATGTATGATAGAAAAATGTTTGTAATGAACTAAATTATCACTAGGAGAGAGGTTAGAGAGACCACGGTGCAGCCGTGTAAAGGTGGACGCCACAGCTCTTAGACAAGATGAAGCACGCATCCCGCGTAAGATTTAGAGAAACCCACAATGCAGTGTTACCTGGAAAAGCAGGTTCTGTAACGGTATGTAAAGCAATCTCATTTTTGTAAGACATACCATACAGCCAAACTGTAACAGTGGTTACACCTGAAGGATGAGGCAGGGGATTTACCTTCTCCTTCAAACAGATCTAAATTACTGGGATTTAAAAAACAATCATGTGTAACTTTCGCAATAACCTGTGTTTCCATTTTAGAAAGAGTAGACGAAATGGAATCGAACCCACCAGTAAGAGAGAAAGCATCAGAGAAGGTGAGTAATGTGGTGGTCCTGGGTAAACAGGGTTTCTGAGCAGAAAACCAGCACTTGAAGGGTTTTGGGGATGGGGGTACTCAATCTGGGCTACAGAAGCCCAGTTTTCATAGACTGTGGTTTAGAACAGAGTCACCAAGGGGTGGAGAGGAGATTTTGTCAAGTTCATTCCTGTGCCAAAACCCAAATACATTTTCCTTGGGGACCTCCTGACTTGGCTGCATCTTTGACGACGTGAAACGGTCTTTCACAGGAAGTGACTGTGGCCGCTGCCACCTCCGGCCCTGTGACGAGGCCTCCTGAGTCTCAACACAGAGCCTGGGGAAGCCTGGGACTCTCCCCCTCAGCCAGGGGCTCCTTCACACTCCCTTCCCCACCCTGACCCCCGTGTGGAGTGGAGAGAAGGCTCAGTGCCAACCAAGGAGGCTCGGAGAGCAGGAAGCGGATCCTTTTCAAATCAAGGCCGGGGACCGGACAGGCCACTCAGTAGAGACGTTAAAAACATCGACTGTCAGCTAAGACGACCTGCTCACATCACCGAAATACCTATCTAATACCTATCAATTCAGCTGAAGAGTCAAAACATGGGAGACTTGGAAGCGGGTGAATTTAATTTTATGTAATGTTATGTCTCAATAAATTAGATAAAAATTTATCCAAGTATTATAAGCAAAATAAAGTTTGAATTCAATTCCCCAGGATTTATCAGGTATCAGTTTGCTCTGACCTAACATAGGCACATTTAAAATATCGTTCCAAGAACCAACAGAAATCAAAAGCAGAACAATACCCAACATTTGCAGAGGAACGTATCATTTCATAAACTTTGAATTCTCTGATCTTCACCCAAATCTTTCAGATCAGGAAAAGTCACATTATCCCCATTTTAAAGATGGGGAAACAGATTCTAGACGTGAAGTAATGTGCCTGAATGACAAAGTCCTAAAGGGGAAAGTCCCAGCTCTGGAAAATGCAATCTAGGCTTTCCTACTAACATATGTTTCCTACCATGTATTTTCTTTCCGCTATAATCCATGGAGCTTCTAATAAAATTACCTGCCTCCGGACTCACACCACTTTCATTTAATCACACTTACCAGCCTGCCTGTGCTACCTAATTATCTCATTTCTCTTCCACACTGGGATGGAGGATGGAATTAAACAGGAACAAGAAACTCTTGTCATCTGCTAAGAGGTGTTATTAAAATTTCTTAAAAAACTGATTCACTTTATTTGCAGAAATGAATTAACTGAAAATACATACACCCCACACAGCACATACTTAGCGAGGACAGGGGGTTTTGCTAACAATGTGACAACTCAAAAAATGGTGAGAATCCCTAGTTTAATGAAAACCAAAGATGGTTTTGAGAAACGAGCATCGGTTTAACCGGTTAACAGTCTAAATGTTATGCTCCTCAACTGCAAGAGAAAAAAGAAACACAATTCTTCAGGTGGAAACAGAAAAAAACAAGCCCAAAACTAAACAGCAGGTGTGTTAGAACATGACACCTATTTCTGCAGCTGAGAAGCGAGTCGGGTCCCAGGAGCTCAGATCCACTCTGGCTTCCGGCGGCCCCGGGGGGCTGGCGAGCGCTGAACTGACCTGCGATGAAATGCGATGAAGCGCGGGGCAGCCCCGCCTGGGGCACGATATCCGCCCCGCACAGCGCTCTGTGAGGCCGGGCCTCCGGGGCCTTTTGTCCCCTCCCTCTCCATCGCCACGCAGAGCCACCAGGAAATCACAGGTCGGGAGGTGAGCGGAGCTCCGGGGCGTCGCCGGCTTCTTTCTCGGGTAACCGGGGGCGGCTGCTGCCGTCTGCGCAGGGCGGAGAGACTGGACGGACGGGGCTGGGGGCCTCCGGCGCCTCTCTCGCGGCCCAGCCTCGTGGCCAGATCCGGCCCGCCGTGCACACGCCGCCGGCTGAGCACAGCGGCAGCAGCTGCCGGGAGGCCCAGGCGCGGCGCCCACGCGTGCCATTCCCAGCGCGGGGCGCGCGCGGCCAGTGCCGGGGCAGGCGGCAGGCCCCCGGGGCTCGCCCCCGGGGCCACGGGCCAGCCGCCGCAAGACGCGCACACACGCACCTCAGGCTAACGTCAGTCGCCTCCGAAGAACTCGAATCGTTCAACAGTGAGGCGCATCCTCCCCGAACAGAAAAGGGTCCTCACAAAAATGTCGGCTGGTGACTTCCAACTGTGCATGGGGTAAACTTTCAGAGAACTAACTACTGAAGGACATGCCTATTCAGGATAAAGTTTCAGAGAAAAGGTCAAGAGGCAAGAGAAGCTCTGATGACGAGCACAGGAGACCCCCGCCGCAGGCCCACGGCTCGGAGCGCGAGGCGGCTGAGCGCCCAGCGCGCGGCTGGAGAGGCTAGAGCAGGGACAGACGCGCCAAGCGCAGGAGGCGTTTCCAATTCCTCACTTTTAAGGAAAAAGAGAAAACCCAAACCTAACGTGAACACTGGACCAGAGGAGGAAAACGACCGTCTCGGAGCACGTGCGTGAGGATGGCAGTGTGAACGCACGCGCCAGAGGGGGCTCCTCCTCCAGGCGCCCCCGCGCAAGAGCAAGGGGATGTTCCAGAACAGCCACACCGACGAGGGTGGGGCCGGCAGGAGAGGAGACGCCGCCAAGCCAGAGCTGGGAGGCGAGCAGGCCGGTGGTCAAGGACGCGCCGTCCTGACTGAGCCCTACACGGCCCCCACAAGAGGGTTCACCCCACGCCCAGCGACCCCAGAGGCGGCCATCAGACCACGCCCGCTCCCTGGAGACCCCGAGTCTGCGCCTGGGCAGTGCCAGGCGAGGTGGGAAGGGCTGGCTCCGAGTGCGCCCGCGGGAGCCCCGTCCCAGGGCCATCTGTGAGGCCGCTGCTGAGCCGGGCAGCGCCGCCCCACCCGGACAGTCACCCACAGGCTGCGTGTGCCCAGCGCCCGAGACCGAGGCTCAGCCAACCCGGGGGGTAGCCCCGCTCTCCCCCTGCCTCTGAGTCAGAAGAGAAGCGGGCCTGGACCGCGGCCTCCAGAGCCCAGCAGCCCCCTCACCGCAGAACACGCGCCTGCTCTTCCGGGCTGCTGACGCTGCGGCCACTGTCACGCCGGACAGAAACCCCACCGGCCGGGGATCGCATTCTGGAGAGCTTAAAACTGAGGGTGCTCCGAAGCCCAGTCCTAGCCTAGCCGACGGCGTCCGCACACCCTGGTGCTCCGAAGACCCCAGCCCTCCTCCCTGGCACCAGTGGAGCACAGACGGCCCAGGAGGACCCCGATCACTGACCCCAGGCTTGCCTGAGGAACTGACCGAGGGGCAGGCTCCTCCAACATGGCCAACAAAAAGCAAGACAGACAGGAAGCTGGACAGAGAACACAGAGATCACAAGGAGCCCAGAGTAAACTCACCACCACCATCCAGAGACACAGCAGACGCCGCACCCAGCAAAAAAAACAGGGCTCAGAGGACGCCACTGGGAGAAGACGGGGGCGCGCGCACGGGTCCAGGTGGTCAGGCAGCACGGACCTCAGCCGCACGCGAGCCACGGGCACCACCCGCACGCCTGGGAGCCGCCGGGAGAGCCGCCTCCGAAGGCTCTCAGCCCGCTCTGCGCGGCGGCGGATGCAACCTGAACCCAGCGTGGAGACCATCACGCAGTGGACACGTCCACCTGTCCAAGCTGGAGGCCTGGGTTCCATCCCTGCTGGGGAAGACCCCCTGGAGAAAGAAACGGCAACCAGCTCTAGTCTTCTTTGCCCGGAGAATCCCTATGGACAGGGGAGCCTGGTGGGCTACATTCCACGGGGTCGCAAAGAGACTCGATTCACCAACTAAACAGCAACCTAAAAACAGGGAGGTAAACAGCAAAACAGCCAACTCACAAGAGCGTGGGCAGCTGCCTCTGGGGCCTCCGAGCAGTGAGGCGCGTGCCTGCCTGCCGAGGCCGGAGACCCGGGTCTGACCCCACCTGGAGGAGGCACGGCAACCCGCGCCAGCGTTCTCGCCTGTGGATCCCACGGACAGAGGAGCCTCGAGGGCTGCAGTCCCCCGGCTCACCCAGAGACGGACATGACTGGGCGAATGGGCACGTAGGCAGCTGCCTCCAGAGAGCAAAATGTGGGACAGTTGATAGAACAGTCGTTCCTTTGAAACAAACCTTAAAGAAATACTAGATCCTTTACACTATGCTGGGGTATAGTTGTTTGTTTTTTTTTAAGGGAACTAATTTATTTTTATTTTTCTGAAAACATTAGGAACTATCAAAAAACAAAGCTGAATATCTGGCCATATCAAAAGCAAAATACAAGTAAAAAGAACATTCAGAAATCATATTTAATCATAGAGAAATGTTTTAAAATATCAAGTTTAACACTTTCCTCCATAAAGCAAAACAAGTTAACTAAACCACAACACTGAAGTGGAGTTTAACTAATTTTTTAAAATAAAAATTAAAAGAGAAAAAGTACTCCATTCCCACCCTGGAATCCTATCATATATAAAATAATATGCTCAAACGTTAGTGGAAATAACTGGTAAACTTGAAAATAAACCTTTCAATGAATGAACTTAGATTCCAACAGAACACAGTACTGCCTTGTATTTGCAGAAGCTTTTGTCACACTTAGGCCTTACCAAATACAAATATAAAAGGGGATTAAAACAACTACTAAACAAAATCTTTATGCAGAGTAGCACCTTTCACAAAATAACACAAACCTAGTTCCATACAATTGTATGCATACAGCCAATTTTACTCCCAGAGTCCCAGAATCTGGCACTATCAAAATAAAAGTATCTTTGTCTTGGAAAAAGTCTGAAGAAGGCACCAAAATCCTATTATTCACGTTCCTCCAATGATACTCAGAATGCTCTTATCGTCCTTTCAAAATAACTTCAACTTATTAAGAATTAACATTCTAAAAATATGTAACGAAGTGCCAGCCTCTTCTGCATTAGCAAGGTCCTTTCTATTCACATAGCATGGGTTGGGCTTTCATTCACCTCTGACTCTTTGCAACCCCATGGACCGTAGCCCACTAGGCTCCCCCGTCCACGGAATTCTCCAGGCAAGAATACTGGAGTGGTTTGCCATCTCCTTCTCCATGGTGTATAGTTTTAATAAAACAAAAACCAAGCAAAGATGGAACGGGAAAACCAAGTTAACATTTTAAAACCATGTGACACAAGCCCATTTTTACCAATCAAGTTCCTCCAAGTACAAGACGGAATGTATTAGCTATTTTTCCAAGGGATCATCCACTTAGCTCCCAGAAAATAAGCGTAAGATACTGGCCTAAGAGTATGCATTATAGCTTAATGCACACTGTACCACTTCAGCACAGCATAAACTGGCTACGAAAAGAGAGAACTGGAACAGACATGGAGCAGAAGTGAGTCCCGGAGTAAAATGGGAAGGCTCGTAGTGGCGCGCCATCCAAGTCGTGCTCAGAGGGCCAACAGGCTTTTTCCGGGGGAAGGGGTAACTGAACACAGATACGGTGTGCGTGTGATGGGCGAATCCTGCAGGAATATAGCTGAAAATGGAACTGGAGAAACAAGGAGACGAGATCACAGAGAACCTTAAATGCCTAGCGAGCTGTTCAGACTGTAATGGCTTTGCACTGCCTGCGGAGTACAGGGAAGACACAGTCACAGTTTTAAGAACTGGAAAACCCCAAACAGGGAAAGCATCAACCATTCAGAAACTGGAAGCTACACTTTCAGCCTTCAATGAACAGAGCAGAGCGCCTCATCAAGCGGCGATGGAAACGGAGCAGCCTGGCTTAGGGCAGGCACAGGGCGGACAGAACTGTCCTGGGAAAAGCACAGCTACCTCATGGCAGCAACCCCGAAGGGCTAGCAGTAGCGCAGAGAGCCTCGGATACACCCACACACACAGACACAGACCCGAGCTGTCTCCCCGGCCGGCCCAGTCTCTTCCAGCACACATCCCAAGTGCCTGCCCCAGCACTGCCCCGGCACACGCAGGCGCGTCACTATTTTATCTGCGAAAAAACGAAATGCTGAGTTTATGTATATAATCTAGCATGCTTCAGACAGTAACATTTCAGAAAACTATGTACTCTGATTTTAGCTCAGAAAATGTCATTAGGTATATGCTTGATTTGTTTGCTATTTATGCAATAGTTATAAACATGTTATTGTCTGTGTTTATTTCAAGAAATTAAAAATATCAGGTTTTGATTCATGTTGATGTTTGATAAAACAGCGAGATTCTGTAAAGCAATTATCCTTCAATAAAAAATAAATTAATTTTTAAAAACACATCAGATTTAACATTTTTTTAAAAAAACACTTATTTAAACGGGTTTATGCCTTAACCCCACAAGAGGGTTCACCCCACGCCCAGCGACCCCAGAGGCGGCCATCAGACCACGCCCGCTCCCTGGAGACCCCGAGTCTGCGCCTGGGCAGTGCCAGGCGAGGTGGGAAGGGCTGGCTCCGAGTGCGCCCGCGGGAGCCCCGTCCCAGGGCCATCTGTGAGGCCGCTGCTGAGCCGGGCAGCGCCGCCCCACCCGGACAGTCACCCACAGGCTGCGTGTGCCCAGCGCCCGAGACCGAGGCTCAGCCAACCCGGGGGGTAGCCCCGCTCTCCCCCTGCCTCTGAGTCAGAAGAGAAGCGGGCCTGGACCGCGGCCTCCAGAGCCCAGCAGCCCCCTCACCGCAGAACACGCGCCTGCTCTTCCGGGCTGCTGACGCTGCGGCCACTGTCACGCCGGACAGAAACCCCACCGGCCGGGGATCGCATTCTGGAGAGCTTAAAACTGAGGGTGCTCCGAGGCCGAGTCCTAGCCTAGCCGACGGCGTCCGCACACCCTGGTGCTCCGAAGACCCCAGCCCTCCTCCCTGGCACCAGTGGAGCACAGACGGCCCAGGAGGACCCCGATCACTGACCCCAGGCTTGCCTGAGGAACTGACCGAGGGGCAGGCTCCTCCAACATGGCCAACAAAAAGCAAGACAGACAGGAAGCTGGACAGAGAACACAGAGATCACAAGGAGCCCAGAGTAAACTCACCACCACCATCCAGAGACACAGCAGACGCCGCACCCAGCAAAAAAAACAGGGCTCAGAGGACGCCACTGGGAGAAGACGGGGGCGCGCGCACGGGTCCAGGTGGTCAGGCAGCACGGACCTCAGCCGCACGCGAGCCACGGGCACCACCCGCACGCCTGGGAGCCGCCGGGAGAGCCGCCTCCGAAGGCTCTCAGCCCGCTCTGCGCGGCGGCGGATGCAACCTGAACCCAGCGTGGAGACCATCACGCAGTGGACACGTCCACCTGTCCAAGCTGGAGGCCTGGGTTCCATCCCTGCTGGGGAAGACCCCCTGGAGAAAGAAACGGCAACCAGCTCTAGTCTTCTTTGCCCGGAGAATCCCTATGGACAGGGGAGCCTGGTGGGCTACATAGCGAGCCACGGGCACCACCCGCACGCCTGGGAGCCGCCGGGAGAGCCGCCTCCGAAGGCTCTCAGCCCGCTCTGCGCGGCGGCGGATGCAACCTGAACCCAGCGTGGAGACCATCACGCAGTGGACACGTCCACCTGTCCAAGCTGGAGGCCTGGGTTCCATCCCTGCTGGGGAAGACCCCCTGGAGAAAGAAACGGCAACCAGCTCTAGTCTTCTTTGCCCGGAGAATCCCTATGGACAGGGGAGCCTGGTGGGCTACATTCCACGGGGTCGCAAAGAGACTCGATTCACCAACTAAACAGCAACCTAAAAACAGGGAGGTAAACAGCAAAACAGCCAACTCACAAGAGCGTGGGCAGCTGCCTCTGGGGCCTCCGAGCAGTGAGGCGCGTGCCTGCCTGCCGAGGCCGGAGACCCGGGTCTGACCCCACCTGGAGGAGGCACGGCAACCCGCGCCAGCGTTCTCGCCTGTGGATCCCACGGACAGAGGAGCCTCGAGGGCTGCAGTCCCCCGGCTCACCCAGAGACGGACATGACTGGGCGAATGGGCACGTAGGCAGCTGCCTCCAGAGAGCAAAATGTGGGACAGTTGATAGAACAGTCGTTCCTTTGAAACAAACCTTAAAGAAATACTAGATCCTTTACACTATGCTGGGGTATAGTTGTTTGTTTTTTTTTAAGGGAACTAATTTATTTTTATTTTTCTGAAAACATTAGGAACTATCAAAAAACAAAGCTGAATATCTGGCCATATCAAAAGCAAAATACAAGTAAAAAGAACATTCAGAAATCATATTTAATCATAGAGAAATGTTTTAAAATATCAAGTTTAACACTTTCCTCCATAAAGCAAAACAAGTTAACTAAACCACAACACTGAAGTGGAGTTTAACTAATTTTTTAAAATAAAAATTAAAAGAGAAAAAGTACTCCATTCCCACCCTGGAATCCTATCATATATAAAATAATATGCTCAAACGTTAGTGGAAATAACTGGTAAACTTGAAAATAAACCTTTCAATGAATGAACTTAGATTCCAACAGAACACAGTACTGCCTTGTATTTGCAGAAGCTTTTGTCACACTTAGGCCTTACCAAATACAAATATAAAAGGGGATTAAAACAACTACTAAACAAAATCTTTATGCAGAGTAGCACCTTTCACAAAATAACACAAACCTAGTTCCATACAATTGTATGCATACAGCCAATTTTACTCCCAGAGTCCCAGAATCTGGCACTATCAAAATAAAAGTATCTTTGTCTTGGAAAAAGTCTGAAGAAGGCACCAAAATCCTATTATTCACGTTCCTCCAATGATACTCAGAATGCTCTTATCGTCCTTTCAAAATAACTTCAACTTATTAAGAATTAACATTCTAAAAATATGTAACGAAGTGCCAGCCTCTTCTGCATTAGCAAGGTCCTTTCTATTCACATAGCATGGGTTGGGCTTTCATTCACCTCTGACTCTTTGCAACCCCATGGACCGTAGCCCACTAGGCTCCCCCGTCCACGGAATTCTCCAGGCAAGAATACTGGAGTGGTTTGCCATTTCCTTCTCCATGGTGTATAGTTTTAATAAAACAAAAACCAAGCAAAGATGGAACGGGAAAACCAAGTTAACATTTTAAAACCATGTGACACAAGCCCATTTTTACCAATCAAGTTCCTCCAAGTACAAGACGGAATGTATTAGCTATTTTTCCAAGGGATCATCCACTTAGCTCCCAGAAAATAAGCGTAAGATACTGGCCTAAGAGTATGCATTATAGCTTAATGCACACTGTACCACTTCAGCACAGCATAAACTGGCTACGAAAAGAGAGAACTGGAACAGACATGGAGCAGAAGTGAGTCCCGGAGTAAAATGGGAAGGCTCGTAGTGGCGCGCCATCCAAGTCGTGCTCAGAGGGCCAACAGGCTTTTTCCGGGGGAAGGGGTAACTGAACACAGATACGGTGTGCGTGTGATGGGCGAATCCTGCAGGAATATAGCTGAAAATGGAACTGGAGAAACAAGGAGACGAGATCACAGAGAACCTTAAATGCCTAGCGAGCTGTTCAGACTGTAATGGCTTTGCACTGCCTGCGGAGTACAGGGAAGACACAGTCACAGTTTTAAGAACTGGAAAACCCCAAACAGGGAAAGCATCAACCATTCAGAAACTGGAAGCTACACTTTCAGCCTTCAATGAACAGAGCAGAGCGCCTCATCAAGCGGCGATGGAAACGGAGCAGCCTGGCTTAGGGCAGGCACAGGGCGGACAGAACTGTCCTGGGAAAAGCACAGCTACCTCATGGCAGCAACCCCGAAGGGCTAGCAGTAGCGCAGAGAGCCTCGGATACACCCACACACACAGACACAGACCCGAGCTGTCTCCCCGGCCGGCCCAGTCTCTTCCAGCACACATCCCAAGTGCCTGCCCCAGCACTGCCCCGGCACACGCAGGCGCGTCACTATTTTATCTGCGAAAAAACGAAATGCTGAGTTTATGTATATAATCTAGCATGCTTCAGACAGTAACATTTCAGAAAACTATGTACTCTGATTTTAGCTCAGAAAATGTCATTAGGTATATGCTTGATTTGTTTGCTATTTATGCAATAGTTATAAACATGTTACTGTCTGTGTTTATTTCAAGAAATTAAAAATATCAGGTTTTGATTCATGTTGATGTTTGATAAAACAGCGAGATTCTGTAAAGCAATTATCCTTCAATAAAAAATAAATTAATTTTTAAAAACACATCAGATTTAACATTTTTTTAAAAAAACACTTATTTAAACGGGTTTATGCCTTACAGCAGGTAAAGCAATACTGGAAGGAAACACTTTTGAGCAAAACGGATCCTTTTCATCAGTTCATCTGGCAGCTTGGTTTGCCTGGACTGGGCCTTGATGAAGAACCAAGACAGCAGGTGTAAGGGACCCACAGACAGGCACAGTCCACACCACGTACGCACGAGACACCACGAACTACGGCAGCAACCGGGACGCTCAGCCAGGGCAGCGGCCCACGCGCGGCTGGGACAGTGGAGGCAGTCAGGGCGGTCGGCAGGCTCAGCCAGCGGGCGGCGCAGTGGCGGCCCCGGAGCGCCAAGAAGCCCACAGAAACCCGATCGGGACGGTGCTGGAGCCGCTGGAGCGGAGGGCGCGCCCGAGCCTGCGCCACCAGAGCCACCCTCCTCTTCAGGGGACGGGCACGCGGCCCGAGCAGAGCTCGCTCAGAGGCCGCGGCCTGGGAGGACGGGGACTTCTCCGGGAGGAAGGGGAGTTTAGCGGCAGCAGGGGCTGCTCAGCACGGGGACGGGGAGCCTGACAAGATAAACCCCAGTGTGCTCACATATCAGCCACTTAGAAACTACCAATTTAGACTGGAGTATTTGTTCAAAATTCTTACAAGATTCACAAAAGTGTCAAAGTGGGGGCCTGCTCCCATGACAGTGCCAGCCAAGAGAAGGGCCAGCAACAAATGATTAAAACACAAGGCCGGGCCTCCCCGGGGGCCAGGGCTGGGGGCCCCGCGCTTCCCCCTGCAGGGGCACAGCCTCCAGCCTCAGCCCTGGGCCTCGCCTCCCCTCCCCAGGGGCCAGGGCTGGGGGCCCCGCGCCCCCACGGCAGGGGCACAGGCTCCAGCCTCGGCCCCGGGCCTCCCCTCCCCTCCCCGGGGACCCGGGTGAGGGCCCCACGCCCCCACTAAATGGGCACAGGCTCCAGCCTCGGCCCGGGCCTCCCCTCCCCTCCCCGGGGACCAGGGCTGAGGGCCCCGCGCCCCCACGGCAGGGGCACAGCCTCCAGGCTCGGCCCCGGGCCTCGCCTCGCCTCCCCTCCCCGGAGACCAGGGCTGAGGGCCCCGCGCCCCCACTAAACGGGCACAGGCTCCAGCCTCGGCCCTGGTCGGGGAATGAAGATCCCACAAGCCGCGAGGCACAGCCAAAGGGAAAAAAACCTGTTCAAACTTCCCCTGAGAAAGAGAAACAGCTCTTTGGACAAAGGCTGAAACAGTCCCCCGCGAGCTAAGTGCAGCGTTCTCCTGTCCTTACGGCCGCCTCCGGATCCTGCCCTGCCCACGCTCACCCTCCTGCCTGAGACGCAACCTCGCCTCGCCCTCAGTGTTCCACGGGAAACCCTCTTAAAGGTGAAGAGCGGCCTGCCAGTCTCAAAACTAAAGGGCGCGTCTCACTGTCTTCCTCTTGCCCATCACAACGTGACTTTTCTGTTCTCCTCTGACCTCTGAACTCCCCGCTGCCCTTTCCAAAGCCCCGTCCCTGCTAATCTGTGGGGGCCCTGGGGCCCAGCCAGCAGGAGCTCCTGGGCAATGGTCTAATAAATCGGCGGTGCGCCTCGGGAAGGGCTCGCATCTATGAGGTGCAGAGCGGCTTCAGTGGGCATCAACGGAAGGAGAAAGGGAGAAGGCAGCTCAGAATCTGGTACAAATTCAGTAAGAAGCCCCAGCCTGCTGTCCTACAAGAGCAAGTCAGTGGGCCTCGGTAACTCACCGGAAATACCTCCTGCAAGCGATGGTGTTCAAACTGTACCCCAAGAGGAGAGAAGGCTTCACTGTTCTAAATGATTTACTTCCCTGAAATCTGTCTCAAGAAAGGGTTACGCTGCTTTCAAAAGCTTTACAAATACACCTCACAGTATGATACAACCAAACACACAAGGAATCTGAAAATCAGAACCGCCTGCGAATCCCAGTTCAGCCCTCATCTGGAGGGTGTGGCTGATGACACGGCCCTGAACTGAGCCTTGAGAAGAAAAGGAAAACTGCATCAAGGGGCTCTGGGCCTTTAACCACAGCCGAAGCCACACAAGTATTTAAAAAGCAGTAAGTGAGCAAATTCCCACAGAAACAGTGGCTGCTTACTTGCTTACTTGAGTATCAGTAACGGCTGCCATAAAAATCTAAAGCTACATTTTGGCTTTCCAATAATCAAGTTAATCTTTTCACTTCAAAGGTCAAAATTACAGTAAAATCCCACATAATTCATGAAGGCATTATATTGAAATCAAGTAATTAAAAGCTACCTTCAGTTCAGTCACTCAGTCATGTCTGACTCTTTGCGACCCCATGAATCGCAGCACGCCAGGCCTCCCTGTCCATCACCAACTCCCAGAATTTGCTCAAACTCAAGTCCATCGAGTCGGTGATGCCATCCAGCTATCTCATCCTCTGTCGTCCCCTTCTCCTCCTGCCCCCAATCCCTCCCAGCATCAGAGTCTTTTCCAATGAGTCAGCTCTTCGCATGAGGTGGCCAAAGTACTGGAATTTCAGCTTCAGCATCAGTCCTTCCAATGAACACCCAGGACTGATCTCCTTTAGAATGGACTGGTTGGACCTCCTTGCAGTCCAAGGGACTCTCAAGAGTCTTCTCCAACACCACAGTTCAAAAGCATCAATTCTTCGGTGCTCAGCTTTCTTTATGGCCCAACTCTCACATCCACACATGACCACTGGAAAAACCATAGCCTTGACTACCTCACATTGATTATTAAGATATGCACTAATTCAATAAAATTTAAAATAAAAGACTAAGTAGTAAGAACATGAACTGATTCCTATAGAGAGGGCTACATATCACACCCGTTAGCTACCCAAACACAGAAAAGGAGATGTTTCAGAGATCGACCTTTTTTAGCCCAAAGACTACTTTAAGCATGTTTGATTTTTACCACCACATAATGATGCTGTGAAAGTGCTGCATTCAATATGCCAGCAAATCTGGAAAACTCAGCAGTACCTACAGGACTGGAAAAAGTCCGTTTTCATTCCAATCCCAAAGAAAGGCAATGCCAAAGAATGTCCAAACAATTGCACTAATCTCACACACTAGTAAAGCAATGCTCAAAATTTTCTAAAATCGGCTTCAACAGTACGTGAACCGTGAACTTCCAGATGTTCCAGCTAGATTTACAAAAGGCAGAGGAACTAGAGATCAAATTGCCAACATCCGCTGGATCATGGAAAAAGGAAGAGAGTTCCAGAAAAACATCTATTTCTGCTTTATTGACTATGCCAAAGCCTTTGACTGTGGATCACAACAAACTGTGGAAAATTCTTCAAGACATGGGAATACAAGACCACCTTACCTGCATCCTGAGAAATCTGTATGCAGGTCAAGAATCAACAGTTAGAACTGGACATGGAACAACAGACTGGTTCCAAATTGGGAAAGGAGTACGTCAAGGCTGTATATTGTCACTCTGCTTATTTAACTCATATGCAGAGTACATCATGAGAAACGCTGGGCTGATGAAGTACAAAGTGGAACAAAGATATCTGGGAGAAATATCAATAACCTCAGATACGCAGATGACACCACCCTTATGGCAGAAAGTGAAGAAGAACTAAAGAGGTTGTTTATGAAAGTTAAAGAGGAGAGTGAAAATGTTGGCTTGAAACTCAACACTCAGAAAACTAAGATCATGGCATCTGGTCCCGTCACTTCATGGCAAATAGATGGGGAAACAATGGAAACAGTGAGACTTTATTTTCTTGAGCTCCAAAATCACTGCAGATGGTGACTGCAGCCATGAAATTAAAAGACGCTTACTCCTTGGAAGAAAAGCCATGACCAACCTAGATAGCAAAAAAGCAGAGACATTACTGTGTCCACAAAGGTCCACCGAGTCAAAGCTACGGTCCACCTAGTCAAAGCTACGGTTTTTCCAGTGGTCATGTGTGGATGTGAGAGTTGGGCCATAAAGAAAGCTGAGCACCGAAGAATTGATGCTTTTGAACTGTGGTGTTGGAGAAGACTCTTGAGAGTCCCTTGGACTGCAAGGAGGTCCAACCAGTCCATTCTAAAGAAAATCAGTCATGAATATTCACTGTAAGGACTGATGCTGTAGCTTCAATACTTTGGCCACCTGATGGGAAGAACTGACTCATTGGAAAAGACCCCGATGCTGGTAAAGATTGAAGGCAGGAGGAGAAGAGGACGACAGAGGATGAGATGGTTGGATGGCATCACCGACTCAATGGACATGGATTTGAGTAAATTCTGGGAGTTGGTGATGGACAGGGAGGCCTGGTGTGCTGCAGTCCATGGGGTCGCAAAGAGTCGGACACGACTGAGAGACTGAACTGAACTGAAGGAACACTCCAATCATGCACTAGCTATATACCCCCGATAAATGCTCAGTGAATCTATAAGTTGAAAAACAGTATTCCTCATTTTAATTTCAAGCTATTATCTCACAAAATAATTAAACTAGTAAAAATTACACTCAAAAACTCTAATCTGTTCAGGGAACACTGCTTTCGTAAGTGTGAAGCATCTATTAAGCATTTAACTCTCCCATAAAATACCATCAAGAGGTTGGTCAAATGAACAATTAACCCATATTCATTAAAAGCAGATACTTAAAAGATGTACTTCTCAGTTAATTCTCATTTAACCTTGGGACTTAATTCAGTCTTCCACAAAAGCAGTATCACAAGTCTAGGTATTTAATAGGATTCATAGCTTCTGAAAAAACCACCAGAACTGGCTTCGGCCCACAGCACTCACACGAATTACAGCTCCTTGCTGCTACGCTGCTGTCTACTCGCTTAGACCATGTCCAGCTCTCTGCGACCCCATGGACTGCAGCCCACCACGGGCTTCTCCAGGCAAGAACACTGGAGTGGGCTGCGATTTCCTTCTCCAGGGCATCTTCTGGACCCAGGGATCAAACCCACGTCTCTCGCTTCTGCTTTATACTATAGGGAAGAACGAATAGTTTTAACAGAGCCTCCAAGTCCTAAAATAATTACCATTTGGACCTTTACTTTAAGTTTTGCCATCACTGCTCCGAGGCTTTCAGAAAAAAAGGCAGATCCTTTCCACTCCACATACTGAGACACAGGAAGGGAGACATGGAGAAAAGAGGAATATTCTTTTAAACAGCCACCAGGAGTAATTCTGCTGCAGACCTTGCATTATTCAGAAGGCTGATCTGGACTATTCCTCCACAGGTGCCCAGGGGAAGGGGCGCACGCCACGTGCAGGCTTCTAGGCTCAGAGCCGCGCAGGATGGCAGAACTGAGCCCCCTGCCGGACACAGCATGGCCGCACTCCGCCAACCCGGCCCTCCCAAGGGTCTTGCCGTGCACCCCACCTGGCATCGGAGCCTGAGGCAAAGAGCGGTCCACGAGCCGGAACATTTTAATTCCATGTGATGAACTTACTTCATTTCACCTTGAGGGCTCTGCTTTTGGAGATCTGCTGAAAAGCTGCTTCCTGGCCTGTGGGTCACAGGATCTTCTCTGGCTCGACAGTTGACCTTCCCAGCAGGCCTTTAATCCACCCAGATCTCTTCACTCATGGTGCTGGGTAGGAACCCACTTTTATTTGCCTCCACAGGGTGAGTTAGTCTCCCCCACATCATCTATTAGACCAATCCACTGTGTCTCCCACTGTTTCCTGTGTCGCTGTAACATATATTAAAATGCTATACATACACAGCTCTTTACTTATTTATTGATTTTTTGGCTGTACCATGTGGCATGCAGGATCTTAAGTTTCTGCTGCTGCTGCTAAGTCGCTTCAGTGTCTGACCAGGGATCAAACCTGTGCTCCCTGCATTGAAGCGTGGAGTCTTAACCACTGGGCCACCAGGGAAGTTCCTACACGTCTCTATCTCTAAGCACCCTAAATCCGCTTCATTTCCTTACCTTACCACAAGGCCAGGGCAATAAAACAGTTTAATATTGCGGCATGCCTTCACCTCTGGCAAAACAACAATTCCTGCCCTCCACCCAACATCTTTTTTTTTTTTTTCTAAGACTGACCGAGCTGCCTGGATATATTTCCCATGTGTAAGTTTAGACTAAGATTACAGGGTTGCCTTACAATGTTTGAGACAGACTTAGAACTTATAATGGGGAAGAACAGATATAAGAGAGATACTGCATCATAAAGCTAACAGTGGTCAGAGAAGACATTTGCAAAGTCTAGAACAAAGGTGTAACATCTAAGACACCAAACAGCTCTTCAGCAGAGAGTGGACAAACGCTGTTCAGACAACACACAGCGCAGGACACACAGGAACCTGACGAGGACGCGCCGAGAGGCCAGCAAGTGGCCAAAGCTGGAAACACACGCAAACTGCAGACACCGCCTTCTGCTTGCAGACTGGCAAAATCCAGAACACCAGAACGTCCACAGGGATGGGTGGACGTGCAGAGCCCCACGCCCTGCGCTGGGGGCGTGGAGACGGTTCAGCCGTTCTGCAGCACTCCTGGCACAACTGAAATTTAAGCGACCCCCACAGTCTCGTTCAACTCTTACAGAGGGCCACCGGCAGGCGGACACGCACTGGAACGCTGGCGGGGCTCGGCCGGTCCTGATGGAGCCGCAGGGGGGCTGCGCCTGTGCAGGCAGAGGGGGCGCCCCTCAGCAGACCAAACCAAGGACTAGAGCTGAAAACACTGCTTAGGAAAGACGGAGGGAGGCGCACTGACGCAAGCAAGAACCATAAGGAGACTGGGTAACTGGTAAGAGCACGCACTGATGACACAATGAGACACGCCAGGCTGGGCACGCTGGGAGTCAACAGGAGGGGAAACTGGGGCTAAAACAAGCGAGAAGGGAAGGGGGGAGAAGGAACCTAGTTTACACAAACTTGACTTGGGGCGGGGGGGCGGTGCTGGGGGCGGAGGGGACGCTCACACACACCACGCTGGCTGCGGGAGCAGAGCCTGGAGAGCCCGCCCAGGCACGGCACGTGCGCCCTCACCGCAGCCCCGGCGACGTCTTCACGCGCTCCAGTTTACGCCTGAAAGACCTTTAACAGAGGAGCCTGAGCCTAAGAAACCACAAAGGGCCACAGCATCCAAAAGACGCCCTGCACTGGCGCTGGCACCAGCAGGCGGCCTGAAGACGGCAGTCCTGCCAGCCTGGGCAAACACGCGGCCCCACGGAGGAGAGAAAGGAGCGTGGAGGGGCAGCTGGCGCAAGCAGCGTCTGACGGGTGCTGCTGCTCAGTTCCAATGCTTGGCTGAAAGCACTAGCTCCAGAGGGCAGTCCAGCATGGCTAGACACGGACTCTGAGACTCATCTGGATGCACCGCTGTTCTAACTCCCACAGGGTTATCAGAGATGCCCACAGCACAGAAGACACGCACGGAGCTAATGGCACGGATGCTCTGGGGGGCATGGAAAGGTGCGAGAGGAGGCAGGGAGTAGATACCTACAGCTCTGCTTTACTCAATAAAAACTAAGTTCATGCGCCATTATATTCTACGTTAACAGCAGAAGACACCAAAGATTTAAGGAATTTCTGCGAACAGAGAACTGAGGAGACCTGCAGTGTCTGGACACGAGCGGTGCTCCACAGAGGGGTGCGATTCGGTGCCCTAAGATTCTTTCAGTACCAGCAAGCATGTGAATCGTTCAGCGTCAGTCAGTAAACACCTAACATCCACCGTGCGATAGACAGGCCTTCCTGGTGGCCCAGTGGTAAAGAATGCGCCTGCAATGCAAGAGACCCAGGTCCCATCGCTGGTCGGGAAGCTCCCCTGGAGGATGAGGGCATGGGAACCCACTCCAGTACTCTTGCCTGGAGAATCTCCCATGGACAGAGGAGCCTGGCGGGCTACAGTCCACAGGGTCACAAGAGTCAGACACGACTGGAGCGACTTAGCACGCGCACACGTGCTCGACAGCATGTTAGGGATTACAGCTGACAAGACTGGCATGGGCCTCACAAGGCCACAGACTAAGTCACAGTGTCACGAGAAACCCTCTGGCCCCTCTCCCCGCCCGCAGCAAAACCCACCCTGGGGTGACAGAGAGAAAGTCAATCTCAACCTTAGAAATCTGAAGAAAGTTGTCCTCAAACCATGCTTCTGCCAGAAAGAGAGCTTTACACCATACTTTACATTTTAATAAAACATTTTAAAATGTTGATGTTCATATACAGTATATATACTATGATATATGAGAGCAATAAGTATTATGCTCACATGTTCATATTATTGGATATATACTATGTTGCAATAATGCATGGTACACTTTATGGTTGTTTTACTGCAACCAATCAGAAGGGCTGTTCAGTAAAACAAGCCTCTGCTCTCCTCACAGGTCGCAACTACCAAGCATGGAAAACGGAAGCTTGGAGCACCTCTCCCAGAAGCGCAAGCTGTAGGCGTCTGTCCCGTTCAGCCCTCTGCAATAAGGGATCTTCCTTCCCTCAAAAAGTATAAATCTTACACATGACTTTAAGAACCAAAATTCTGAAAATGTAAAATACATACAATGGAATATGCTACTCAGCCATCAAAAGCACGAAATGATGCCATCTGCAGCAACACCGACGGGCCGAGAGGCTGTCACACTGAGTGAGGTCGGTCAGACAGAGAAGCAGATGTGCTTTGTGACGTCCCTGACGCAGCATCTAGAGAGACGTGGGACAAGCGGACTCACTCACAAAACGAAGCAGACCGGCAGGATTAGAGAGATTTACGGTTGCCAGATCCGGGGAGCACGGGAGGAGGACAGTTAGGGAGTCTGGGACGGACGTGCACGCACTGCTGCATCCGCAGTGGGTCACCAGCAAGGACCTACTCTAAAAGGACCTACTCTACGCACAGGGGACTCTCCTCACTGTTAGGTGAGCCTGGATGGGAGGGGAGTTTGGGAGAGAATGGATACACGCATACGAATAGCTGAGTCCCTTCACTGTTCACCTGAAACGATCCTAACACTGTTAACCAGCTATACTCCAACATAAAATGAAAAGTTCAAAAAAAGTAAAAATATACTTACAGTTTTTCCAACTTCATGTCATAAAAACTGCTATTCACTCCAAAACAAAAAAACCCCAATGAGCCATGAAAGGGGACCACAAAAGGAAATCCAGAATGAGCTCCCAAAGGAGCGCGGATCCATCCTCTCACCTGATCCAGAAACACAGCCCAGTACATCTGACATTCACCGCCTGTTACAGCCAAACTGCAAGTCACACCATCCTTACTTCTATCTGGTTACACGTTCCAAGGTAAACTAACTTTCTGGTCCAGCGTAACAGAGAAATCACGGCATGAAGTCGTCTTTTTTGCCCCCGACAGCAGCTCCCCCCCAAATGCCCTCAGCCCTCTCCTACCAGAACCCCAAACCACCACCCACCAACACACTGCACCAAACAAGCAGACGGAGGACGGGGATATAAAACTGGGACTCTGGGCTCCACGCGGCTCTTTCACTCATCCGCCCATGGGATTTCAAATCTGAGTCGGAAGAGTACAGCGCACCGCTGTGCTCAAAGCAGAAGTCGCGCGGGCTTCGGGGCTGATGGCGACCACAGCAGGCGCTCCGGAAGCCCGTGCTGCAGGGCGCGGGCTCAGAAGTCGCGCGTTAAAAAGGAAAGAAGGCCAAGAGCTGAGCATCTGACATTTACATCTCCTATCGGATTCAGAACACTTCACCTGCAAATCCAACAGAAATTCCTGGAAAACAGAACTGTAATCTCTAACAATGTAGCCATTCACAATGTCTTACTATAATCAACACATTTTCCTGATGTGATCTGACCTACAATCATACACGAAAAGCACACTTAATCCTAAGTCAGTAAAAGTAGGAGTAAAAGATACCGACAGTCCAAAGTAACTAAAAATTCTCTAAGTGCAACGTGCGGCTGACCCGCCGGAGCCAGTACTGGTCTCCAAACGTCAAGATAAAGTTTAAATAAACTCTTTTATTCATTTATAGCAGATGAAATGTGAAACACAAGCCACTTAAGATGAACTTAATTCCCATCCCTCCATCATTGCAACAAGAATCCAGTAACTTTATATCTTTTCAAAACGGTTCACCTACATTTCTAAAAGTATTACTATAATAAACATACAAAAACTGGAACAACATAAGAAGTATTGCTTTCTAATGACTTTTATTCATGAAAAAAATATCCTGGCCTTTTTATGTCACTTCAACTTCTGGTCAACATGGATAAAACAGGGACCAAATTTTCCCAAACACTGTAAACAACAGAGGAAAAAAAATACATGAAACAAGGATTTTTAAACACTGGACATCAGGCAGCTCAGGGCAGTATTTCCTGAGAAAGAAACACACACACACAGACACTGTGTTCCCTATGGTGCAGACCCAGAATGAACAAATGCACGCGCACGCACACACACACACACAGTGTTCCCTACGGTGCAGACCCAAAACACACACACACACGCACGCACACACACACACACGCACGCACACACACACACACAAAACAGTGTTCCGTATGGTGCAGACCCAGAATGCACACACACCCGCCCCCCACCCCGTGTTCTCTATGATACAGACCCAGAATGAACGACTGCATGCATGCACACATGCACACACACACACACACCAGTGTTCTGTATGGTGCAGACCCAGAATGTACATACACACACACCTGTGTTCCCTATGGTACAGACCCAGAACGCACACACACACACACACACCAGAACGCACGCACACACACACACACGCACACACACACACCAGTGTTCCCTATGGTACAGACCCAGAACGTGCGCGCACACACACACACACACACACGTTCCCTATTGTGCAGACCCAGAATGAACGAACGCACACATCCACGCATACACACACCCGTGTTCCCTATGGTGCAGGACAGAACTCAGGTGGCCAGGGCACGCGAGTGCTGGAAGGCAGAGAGCTGCCCAGGAGGAGAACCCGGAGGTCTGGCGCTCGCACCAGAGGCGCCGCCTTACAACACCAGGGAGAGCGGGCACAGGGAACGAGGGGACAGCCCAGGGTCCCTCAGGCTAAGAGGAGTCTGTGCTTCCACCTGTCAGAGAAGAAGAATCTCCTAATCCCCAGGGCACTCAGAATGGTACTGCCTCTGCAGAGGCGACAGAAAGTTAAACCTTCAGCTGTTCTTATCACTTTAAACAAAGTCTGAAAGGATCAGATTATTTCCAAGTAACTTAATTGTACCTCAACATAAAGCTCAAAATATATTTAAGGGCTTTCTGAGTGTCCCAGTGGTTAAGGATCCACGTGCCAAGGCAGGGGCGGGGACGTAGGTTCGATCCCTGGTCCAGAAGATTCCGCATGCCGTGGGGAACTGAGGCCGTGAGCCACAGCTGCTGAGCACACCCGCCCGGGCCGTGCGCTGCACGACTGGAGGAAGTCCGCACACAGCAGCGAAGACTCGAGGCAGCCGAGACAGATACTCAAGAAGAACCCAGACTATGCATACGAGTACCAAACACCCAGCATCCAAACGGCAAATTCACAACGTCTGGCATTGTGAACTGTGAAAACTACCAGATAGAGAAAAGTCTGAAAATGCAAGGAGAGAAACCAGTCACCAGGAACAAACCCAGCAACGAGGGACAGCAGAGCTGCAGACCGCGCGCTGCCACGACCACCCTCCAGGCGGAGCGACTGCCGCTCGGCCCTGAGCGTGCGCTGGGGGAGGCGTGGGCTGGCGCACGGGGACGCGGGCGGACCGCACAGGAGCCACAGCCAGCCGGAAGCACGGGAGCCACAGTGTGATGCGCGAAGAGAAACCTTCCCCCAGAGCTCCACGCCCAGCAAAAACGTGCCAAGAACAAAGGCGAAACAGAGAATCTTTCAGATATACAAAAGCTGAAAGAATTCATCACCAGCAAACCTGACTGTAAGAGATGTGAAAAGGCAATCTCTCAGCCGGAAGGAAATGATAATAGGTGTGCACCTGGAATTATAAAAAGGAATAAACAACACCAGAAACAGTAATATACTTGGAAAATATAAATTTTTAATTTCTTAAATCTCTTAAAAGGGTAATTATTTAAAGTGGAAATAATAACAAAGTATTATGGGGTTTATAACCTGCAGAAATAAAATTTATGACAACAGCCTATCAGTAGAAGGAATAAATGCTGAAGGGCTCTATGTCATAAAGGGCGTGATTTCCCTTGAAGGAAGACTGAAATACGCCAGAGATGTGGCTCATAAACTCTAAGCGAACCTGAACGTGAGAGTGAGGTCGCTCAGTCATGTCTGCAACTGTGGACTGAAGCCCACCAGGCTCCTCCCTCAATGGGATTTTCTAGGCAAGAGTACTAGAGTGGGGTGCCATTTCCTTCTCCAAGGGATCTTCCCCACCCAGGGATCGACTCAAGTCTCCAGAACTGTGGGCAGCCTCTTTACCCTCTGAGCCACAAGGGGATCATATAAACTCTAAAACAACCAGTAAAAAAACAAACAAACAAAGTTACAGCCAGTAACCCAGCAAAGCATATGTTATCACTGACAGACAAACTGAACCTAAAAGATGGCATAAAAAAGGAAATAGGCAATAAAGAACAGATGGGATAAATTGAAAACAAATAGTAAGACAATAGATTTTAAACCCAATCACGTCAACAATAACACTAAGTGTACATGGGCTAAACATTCCAATTTAAATACAAAGACTGTCAGATTAGAAAAGAAATCCCCACTCCCTACTGCTTAAAGGGAACCCTTGGAAAGTGAAAGTTAGTCCCTTAGTCGTGTCCAACTCTTTGTGACTCCATGTACTGCAGCCCACCAGGCTCCTCTGTCCAGAAGAATACTGGAGTGGGTAGCCGTTTCCTTCTCCAGGGGATCTTCCCAACCCAGCGATGTATCCCAGGCCTCCCGCACTGCGGGCGGACTCTACTGACTGAGCCGCCGGGGAAGCCATAGGCTGCTTAAAAGAAACCCTTATTCAGCGTTGAGAGTCACGCACCAGCTGTCGCTTATATGCTAACAGCATGAAAACTTCACCCGCAGAGACCTAAAAATATCAATGCGCAGTATAAAGCACAGCGATTAATGGTAAGGTGAAAAGGAAGGGAAATTTACAAGAGATGGATAAAGATTTTTAATTTTCAATTTTTCACATTATCAGAGTCTGTTTTCTATTGAAAGTACATACCATATACTATCAACACTTAATCCTCAAGTCAAAAGTTCCTCAAAAAATAAATGCTATTTATCAAATAAACCATTCTCACTCAAATCAGATGTAGGCGACCCTATTACAAAAGCCAAAACCAAAACCAACCAACCAAATACTTCCCTGGAATTGGCAATAAGTCTGGAACACACTGGCCTAGGTCTACACAGAGAGCACTTGGTTAGATCCCCAGTTTGTAAGTCCTGGCTCCCCAAATTTCTAGCTGTGTGATCATGGGCAAGTTATCTAACTTCATGCTTCGCCTTCCTCTGCAGATTGGAGGAAAACCAGAACAGTATGACTTTTTAAAGAGAATGCTTTCACTAGTCATCTATTTAAGGTCTATTTATAGTACAGGGAACTCCACTCAACACTCTGTAATGACGTATCCGAGAAGAGTCTAGAAGAGTGGATATATGCATACGGAAAACTGAGTCACTTTCTTGGACATCTGAAACACAACACTGTAAAATCAACTATACCCTGATAAAAAAATTTTTAATTAAAAAAAAAAAAAAAAACAGTGGGGAACTCTCTGGTGGTCCAGTGGTCAAGAATCTGCCTTGCAGTGCAGGGGACACGGCTCGGACCCCACGTGCCGTGGGGTGAGGAGCCCAGGGCTGCCCACCCGAAACCCCGCACACCGCCACCAGAGCTCCTGTGCCACACCCAAAGGCCCGCGCGACTCAGCAAACAAGCACACACCAGAGACAAAAGAGCCCACTCGGCAGAGGCGAATAAAGAAGCGAATATCTTTTTAAAAAGTGGATATATGTGCATGATTAACTCACTTTGCTGTATACCTGAAATTAACACAACACTGAAAATCATCTATACGCCAATAAAATTTTTTTAAAATAATGTGTTTTTATTAGTAGTAGCTATTGCATATTAAGGGCTCACTATATATTATCACCCTGCTTATTTAACTTACATGCGGAGTACATCATGAGAAACGCTGGACTGGAAGAAGCACAAGCTGGAATCAAGATTGCAGGGAGAAATATCAATAACCTCAGATATGCAGATGACACCACCCTTATGGCAGAAAGTGAAGAGGAGCTAAAAAGCCTCTTGATGAAAGTGAAAGAGGAGAGTGAAAAAGTTGGCTTAAAGCTCAACACCCTGGGATTTCTTTGGAAGGAATGATGCTAAAGCTGAAAATCCAGTACTTTGGCCACCTCATGCGAAGAGTTGACTCATTAGAAAAGACTCTGATGCTGGGAGGGTTTGGGGGCAGGAGGAGAAGGGGACGGCAGAGGACGAGATGGCTGGATGGCATCACCGACTCAATGGACGTGAGTCTGAGTGAACTCCGGGAGTTGGTGATGGACAGGGAGGCCTGGCGTGCTGCGATTCATGGGGTCGCAGAGTGTCGGACACGACTGAGCGACTGAACTGAACTGATGAACAGAGCTCTGTTACAAGTGTTTTATGTACAATATGTACTTAAATCCTAAAAACCTGTGAGGTCGTAAACTTTTTTCTCCATTTGAAAAATAAGGAAACTGAGGTGCAGAGATATATGTTTCTCCCAAATTTACAGATCTACTAAGTAGGGAACTACAATTTTAATTCACTCTAATTCAGAACCTGTCATCTTAATCCATATGCTAAACAAATAACTGCTTTATAAGCCTGTTTTCAAAGTTGCCACTCTTTCACTCTAGACTATGAACTATTTAATGGTAAGAGCTTTGCTTCTTTCTGAGTAAATCGAGACTCCAGCACACAGGGAGCGTGAAGCCCGTCAGCAGAAGGTGCTGATGGACCCGGCACGCACGGTCCTGTCTGTCACGGACGAGGGCATGGGCAGCAAACAGAAGCCGGTGCTCTCTCCCAAACACGCCAGCCCTCAGCTCTGCCACTGCAGGAAGGTCACGTCACCTCCCCAGATCTAAGTGTTCTCATTCTTCAAGTGAGGAACTGGACTAGAAAAACTGAACTCTAAAATTTCCAAGAAAAGCCTGTATCACTCTTTGGAAGAAAGAACCAGAGTTGCCTCTGACCAGGAGAATCGAAACAGCTGAGTTTTCAGCGTAAAATTTACAGCCCTTTTATTTCTTGTTTAAAATGGCTTGCTCCTCCAGACTAAGACCTTCAACGGGGCCTCGGCCTAGCCTGTCTCATTTACTTGTGTTACAGGGACGGTATCTGATGTTCAATGAGTGAATGCATTATCAGTGAAAATTTATGAGCAATAAATGAAATGAAAAAATATTTTTATGGAGAACTCTAAATCAGCTGATTCCAAAAATTTTTTGAATGGATGGCTACTTTTATTAGCTGAATGTTCACTTTAAATATATCTATTTATTTTAAGTTATAAAAACTGCTCTAAAAACTTGTTCACAAGACTTTAAAATGCTTCAGTTCTTGCTGTTTCAATATATTTCAACTACATCTAAGCAGCTTTTGTTCCAAAAGGCCCATGGAACATAAAATGTAGTCTTATAACATCAATAGTAAACTCTCAGAAACTTTTTCCTGAGACACATGTATCTTGTCTATGCTACGACCAGATCACAAAAGCAGCGGCTGAAGTCATCAGACACAGCTCAGAACTCGGGGCAAGCAGGTACTGAACCCCTCTGTCCACCTTCCCCGGAATGCCTTTGGATACAAAGCTGCTACAAGCTGAAATAAACAGTTTACTTTGTGGATTGTTTCTGTTGATTATGCAGAGAACCACACGCTGAAATTTAACACAGTCTCAATTCACCAGGGTTCAATTACTTATGAACTGATTAAAGCTATACACATCGTTACCCTGAGGTTTTCCTTCTAAAAGTTCAAAAAATGAAGAAAAAATCGTTTCCTAACCTGACCAACTATCTTTTTGTTGTGTTTAGTGATTTACGATTATGCCATAAAAACAGAAATTAGGACCCGAAGTCTATAGACTACAGGCAACGTATACAGTCGGTGCCTTCTGGCAACGGGCCTGTGCACAGTCTTAATGCAGGGTCTGAACATGCCCCTGGCGATGAGGAGTCGCTGGGATGGGCTGGGGCTTCTAAGTATTTTTTAAAATGTTACATATAACTGAGAAAACGGTTGGAGAACCACGGCACTAAACACACACCCCTCGGGCCTTCCCGGGCGGCCCAGCAGCCGAGACTCCAGCGCAGAGCACCCGAGCTCAAGCCCTGCTCAGGGAACTAGGCCCTGGATGCCTCAATTAAGCCCCGGCAGGGCCAAATAAATGAATATTAAAACAAAACACACACTTAATGCTCACTTGCTTCAAGCAAGTAATTAACTCAGCGTCTTCTAAATTTTAAGTATTATTGATTCAAACACTGATTCCTCATACTGATTTGTATGTATTCCAGGAAATACCACAAGTCCTAAAACAAAATTCAATATAAATTTACTTTAATTTTTAAAAGAAATTCCTCAGTGTAAAAGAAGGGAAAGGGAACCCTGTAGCTCCTTTTTAAAGCTCCGAGATATGGCAAACATCAATGGCTTTAGCAAACCCAAAGCCAACTAATGACATCTACCATAATTTCCCTCCTAAAACTCAGTTTCTGAAGCATGTTCTCCTCATACATTACAAAGCTAGAAAAAGGTTCCAGCCTCGGTCTGTCTTTTCCGCTTACCTATTAGGTAAAGACATGCGAACTCAAGAGGGCTTCTCCGGTGACTCAGCAGTGAAGACTCCGCCCGCAACGCAGGAGACGCACCCAGATGCGGGTTCAATCCCCGGGGCCAGAAGACCCCCTGGAGGAGGGCATGCACCCCCCTGCAGTGTTCTGGCCTGGAGGGTCCCCTGGACAGAGGAGCCTGGAGGGCTCCAGAGAGGGTCCACAGAGTCAGAGTCGCACACGTGCGCGCGGACTCAAAGCTGCGGGGCCCCGGGCACGGCGTGCAGTGAGCACCCAGGGCGCATCGGGACGGCAGGACGGTCCCCGAGGCGGACTCTCCATCATGAAGACAGTGTAAGGACAGTGTAAGAACAACCACTATCCAGCTTATCATCTCAAAGGGACCAGCAGACTAGGGGAGGGAGGTTAGCAGCGACCTCAGAGGGGCGGCTTGAGACGGGCCTGAGGCTCCCAAAGGGGAGAGGAAGGGCTCCAAGTGACAGAGTGAAGCAACTTGATACGTTTTAGAAAAACCGCCCTAAACGGTGACGAATGCGTGCCCTCCGCAGAACCTGGTAGGGGTTATCTCCTCCAGTTCACAGATGAGAAAGATGTAAGGGGCTAAGTGGTCTGCCCCAGGTTAGAGCGCTAAGGGGCAGAGTTAAGATGTGAATCACATTTTGTGAGACTAGAAAGCCAGCTCTCCTCACAGCAAAGACAACGGGTTGGCTTTGTAATAACGAAGCAGTGCAGGTCTCGCCCCAAGACATCGCAAAAACCATCTGCACACAAGAGTCAAGCTGTTAAGCCGCCAATACCAAAAGCTGACACTGTCTGATGTGAAACTTTCGGTATCTTAAGGCAGCCTTCTTCCCTCAAGCCTGCAGTTTCTCCCCATGGGCAGCGAAGTCCGCGGCTGCACGCAGAGGCTCACCCTCCCGCCGGCTCCGCTGACGCCGCCACGGCTCCGCGGCGTCCTTCTCTGCGGCTGCCACTCCGTGCCTGAACCACTGCTTCAGGACGGCCTGAGGCCGCAGGCGCCGCCCGAGCCCCTGTCAATCATCTAAAAACGGGGAAAGCAAAGGTTCTCGAAAACAAGACGTCAAATCAATTTATGTATCACATGTAAAGTAATTAATTAATGTAGTTGCTTCCAAAGGTGTCTAGGAAACCAGTTCTCCCACTGGGATAGTCTACTAAATTCTTACTTTTTAATATACGACTATCAATGGTTCATTTTCAAGGGAGGCACAGCCACGACTCTTTTTTTAGCTTAGGAACAGCAGCACAAAACTTCTCTTCAAGTAGAACAAAATAAAAAATAAACGTCTCCACTTTAGACCAGGCAGTCCTGAGACACAGACTGAGGGAAAAGAGAGGAAGGGAAAGGCGGGCAGTGCTGCGGTTGAAACGCGCGCTCCCAGCCCAGGAGCGCAGCCCTCCCCGCCGAGCACGCTCCGGCAGGCTGCCTGCATCTGCGGCGCTCCCTGGACGGCCGTCAGAGAACTGAAGTCTATTTTCAGACGTGCTCCTTCTTCAGGAAGATCATTCACTTAACAGGCAGTAACAAAGCGGAATGGTGGAGAACATGGGCCCTGAGCTGGAGGGCCTGGGCCCCTCTTCAGCCCTCCACTCACTCGCCACCTAGAACCTGTGTGTTCATTCTATCATCTGTAAAATGAGGTTATAATTTTAGTCAAGTAACTTTCAGGACTTCGCTGGTGGCACAGCGGTTAAGAGCCTACCTGACAACGCAGAGGCCACAGATGGGAACCCCCCGTGCCACGGGGCGACAGAGCCCGTGCCCCACACTGAGCGGGCGGGCCGCAGCTGAAGCGCGCGCCCCGAGAAGCACCGCCCAGCAGCGGGGACGGGCCTCCACGCGAGATGTGTATAAGAGACAGGTGTGGAAGAGCACACACCCTGCTGCTCGGGGCTGGGGGGGGGGGGCACGCACCACCCTCACGAGGGGCAAGCTCCACGCTGGTGAGTGGAGCGGAGCAGGGACGGGTAGCCCACAGCCTCAGGCACCACACAACCAGAACCCAAATGGCCCCACCCCAACGTTTAGTCACACAGCCCTTCCTTACGTTCTGTTCATTTTCTAAACCTAAAGATTCAACAGATTCAACAGATGATTTCAGCTTGCCAAAAACAAATTATCCCTGACTGGTATAAACTTTACTTCATTATTTGTGATTTTATTTTTGCATATATAATGGGAATTGGGCAGTTAGACTAGTGACATCTGTGAAACGTAAATCTATTTACAGTAGCAGCTGAGACGCTACACCCATCCGTGGTCCTGTCAAGGGGACATCAGAAGACCTGACACAGAGAGTTGAGAATAAAATTGAATACCGTACTGCAGGGCTCACTGAACCAGGGTGAAGCGTGGCCCAAGCTCGGCCCAGAGAGCGAGCGTTTAAGAAAGAGACGGCGCTAGTTAGCAAGCAGCCAGTACGACCCAGGACCAAAAAAGTGCTGTTCAACAGTGAGCAGAAGACCTGCGCAGAAACGCTTCCCAAGACACACGGATGGCCAACGGGGACGTCAGAAGACGCTCACCACCACCAGCCGTCAGAGAAGCGCAAGCCAGACCCACAGCGCAACAGCACCGCACACCACCAGAATGCCGTCAGCAGGAAGGCTCCAAGTGACAAGAGCCGGTGAGGGTGTGGAGGAAGGCGACGCTCAGGCACCGTGGGCGGGCGCAAACTGGGGCAGCCGCTGCGAGAGCAGGGTGGAGAGCCCCTGCGCAACTCAGAACCACTACAGGACCCAGGAACCCCGCTCCCGGGCAGAGACCCGGAGAGGGCCGTAACTCAAAAAGACACACGCCAAAAAAAAAAAAAAAAAATCTGTAACTCAAAAAGATGCACGTAAAAAGAAAGACGCACGCACCCCAGAGTTCCCTGCAGCACTACTGACAAGAGTCAAGATACGGAGGCACCATTAGCGCCCATCGACAGAGCGGATAAAGATGAACAATACACAATGGAATTATTACTGAGCCATAAAAAAGAATGAAATTCTGCCATTTGCAACAACACGGATAGACCACAGGGTATTATGCTTAGTGAAATAAGTCAGACAGGAAAAAGGCAAATATTCTACATTATCACTTTCATGTGGAATCTAAAAAAAAAAAAGAATGCCCATAACAAAACAGACAGACCGACAGACACAGAGAACAAGTGAGGGGCTGCCAGCTGGGAGGGGGATGTGGGGGAGTTAGGGGCGTGGGATTAAGATACAGATCACCATGTATACAAGAGATAAGCAACAAGGACATACTGGGCCACACAGGAAACAAGCTATTACATGTGGTAACTTTCAATGCAATATAATTTATAAAGATATTGAACTACTATGTTGTATACTTGAAACATAGTATTGTGAATAACCATACTTCAATTTAAAAAAAAAGAGGGTTCCACCTTGTGTGCTGTTGGTGGGAAGGAAAACAGTTGTTGAAGATGGAACTTCCTCAAGAAACTAAAAACAGAACTATCCTATGACCTGGGAATTCCACTTCTGGGATTGTCTAAATACACCCCAGGTACACTGCAGCATTATTCACAACAGCCAGGATACAGAAACCACCCAAGTGCCCCTTGAGGAGGCACAAAGATGCGCCAGCACACACAGAGGACTATTACTCTGCGGTGAAAAGCCTGCAGTGTGCCACCTGCAGTAATGTGAATGGACCTGAGCGCACGATGCTGAGCCAACTCAGTCAGACAGACAGACAGACAGCACGTGATCTCACTGACACATGGAATCGAACACCCCAACACCAAGCTCACAGACAGAACAGACTGGGTGAAGGGCGCCAGAAAGCACAAGTTCTCAGCAAGAAGGCGCAGAGCGGCCACAGACAGCATGGTGGCTGCAGTCAACACCACCGCCTGCTGAAAGCTGCTGGCAGTGTGTCTCAGTGAGAAGGCAATGGCACCCACTCCAGTGTTCTTGCCTGGAGAATCCCAGGGACGGGGGAGCCTGGTGGGCTGCTGTCTATGGGGTCGCACAGAATCGGACACGACTGAAGCGACTTAGCAGCAGCAGCAGCAGCAGCAGAGTGTAGCTCAGAAGTTCTCATCACAAGGAAAATGACCTGGAACTATGTATGGTAATACGTTAACCGGACTTGCTGTGGTGATCATTTCAAAACACACACGAACACCCAGTCCCTGTGCTGTCTTCCTGAAGCTAATATGCTGCATGTCAGTTACACCCCAGAAAGAAATCAGGAGAGAGACCAAGAGCGGGGAGAGGAAGGAAAGCGCAGAAATCAAAGGGTTCTGAAGGGTCAGAGAGCGAGTTTAACAAAACATACACACACGATTTTTCCAAAGGTCTTCTTGGCAAAACTGTTTTCAAAATTACTCTAGAGCCCAAACCCCAGGTGGGCCACCGCGGAGGCAGCATGGGGAGGGCAGGCCAGGAGTGTCTGGAGTGATGGCAAAGTCCGGGGCGCCTCTTCCCGGAACCCAGCTCCGGGCCTTCTCCTGCGCCTTTTTCTGCTTCTCTTTCAGATGGATCTTATTTACACAAAAGAGCACATGTAGGGATGTAAATGTAGCCTGTGGGGAGAACAAGCGAGGGCCCATTTCTAACCTTAAGAAATAGGTCAGCCCTCTTCAGACCCCTTCCCTTCTCAGGGCAGAGCCTTCCAGAGCCCCAGCCTCCCTCCACGGATGCCCCCGGCCCGTGAACCCTCCACACCCCCATCCTCCCTGTCGGCCCCTGGCAGCGAGGCTGGGGCTGCCCCTCAGGCCGCCGGCCGCCCCCATCCGTCCCCGCTCAGGCTGTGGACTGCTGGGGCTCTTCCCCCCTCTCCAGCCTCAGCTCTGAAGGTGGGCTTGGCCTCCCCACCCCCGGGCTGTGCTTGGTCAGAGGCGCGACTGGGAATCACCGCTGTCACAGGACAGAAAGCGTGGATGGGGGTGAGGTATGATGAAGAGGAAACACTGAGCACAGGCCTGTCCTATGAACCTTAACATACAGTGTCCAGCTCACTACCTGCTTTATGCCATTTTATGCTGAGCACATCTATCTCCAAACGATCTAACTCAGTGCTGTGCACACAGAGACACAAACAAACGCTCAGGTTATAATTTTAGTCAAGTAACTTTCAGGACTTCGCTGGTGGCACAGCGGTTAAGAGCCTACCTGACAACGCAGAGGCCACAGATGGGAACCCCCCGTGCCACGGGGCGACAGAGCCCGTGCCCCACACTGAGCGGGCGGGCCGCAGCTGAAGCGCGCGCCCCGAGAAGCACCGCCCAGCAGCGGGGACGGGCCTCCACGCGGCCACTCGAGAAAGCCTGCACAGAAGCACAGACAACGCAGCACAGCCAAGGAAGTGTCGTTCCTCATTTCCTGATGGTGCCTGCTACTCGTAACATTTTATTTCAAAAAGTCATCTACATGTGCCTAATAGAATGCAGCACCTTCCAGGCCTTCACCAGCCAATGCCCATTTTCTCCTTTTGATCTGAATTTTCAATCACTGGATACACTATTATCTTAAAAAGCAAACCTATATTTAAAATCTTAGAGATATATATTACATGTATGCGAAGTAGCAGAAATAGTCCTATTTCTATCCATGAAAGATTAAAACTGACTGTGGTTTCATCACTTCAACGGGACTATAATTTCTTCAGTGACTAAAGGAACATTTATACAATTACTGCTAATCAGTATTTTGTTTCAGAATCACACCTTTTGGGCTTCTCCTGCTGTTAGGCTCACGAAATAAGAAGTGCGTGTGTGTTCAGCTGTATCCTACTCTTAGCAACCACACGGACTAGAGCCCTCCTCCAGGGGGTCTTCCCGACTCGGGGATCCAACCCTTGTCTCTGTGTCTCCCACACTGGCACGTGGATTCTTCACCACTGCGTCACCTGAGGAGCCCAAGAATAAAGCAATCAGGTCTTACAGAAAACATACGGGCGGTAACTGAGTGTGATCAACGTTGTAAAGAGGAGGAGAGCATGAAGTGCCACCGGGCACAGAGAGCGCCGCGTGGGACGAACCACCTCCGCCTGGGCTGTAAGGGCAGTAAGGGTGGAAACCAGAGCGGGACCGCACCAGGGAGTGAGATGAACGCGGCCAAGTGACAGAGGGGCAGTGACGAACAGGAGCCAGGCCTCCTGGAGTCAGCCTCTGAGGGATTTCCGTACAGCTCAGTCGGTGAAGAATCTGCCTGCGAAGCAGGAGACCCAGGCTCCATCCCCGGGCCGGGAAGATCCCCTGGAGGAGGAAACGACAGCCTCTCCAGTGCTCCTGCCTGGAGGGTCCCCTGGACAGAGGAGCCTGGCGGGCTGCAGCACGCCACGCGCCACAGCCGCGGAGCCGGGCGCTGCAGAGCCGCGCTCGGAAACAGACGGCCCCGCGCCGCAGCGGAGAGCCGGCTCGGCCCTCAGCAGGGGGCACTGAGCCCGAAGCGCAGCCGGAGTCCTCAGGAGGAACGCACTGGTGATTAAACCCATGCTGGAGAGCACACGGAGGGGTACACGGCCAGCCTGATGAAACAGTCAGTGGCTAACTTGTGCATAGCCCCGTCTTTTTAAATCTACACAGTTTAGCTGAGTAAAAACTAATGGGCAGTACCGTGAAGTGAGATCTAACTCAGAGGACGGTTAGGGAGGAGGCTCTAACGGGCCGGGGCCTAAACACCAGCTCCCCCGTTAGGAGCCAAGTGATCCTGGGCTAGCTACCTGACCCTTCTAAGTTTCTCTTTCCTCATCTTTACAATGCGAATAAAAATCATACTGACGTGTTAGCTGCTATCATCACTAAATTTTAAGCTATTTTTAAAATCTCCACAGCACAGAGTATGAGGCAGAAAGAAGCTGAACTAAGATATGACACGTACGTGAACTCTAAAGAGCTGTCCAGGGGACTTCTCCTGGTGGTCCAGGGGCTAAGACCCTGCACTCCCAAGGCAGGGGGCCTGGGGTCAGACTCCTGAACAGGGGAGCTAGGTCCCACGTGCCAACTAAAACCAGGCACAGTCAAAAACATAAATATTTTTTAAAAAGAGCTGTCCAGAGTATCATAAATCAGGCTTTCCCACTGTTCCTTCATTATTTTGCATGAAGTGAATACCCAGAATATTGGACACATTCATTCATTTTACAGTATAATTACCACAGTTCATTTAAAAGTCAAAAAACGTGAAGCGTTTTTGTATTATTGGTGTAGCTTCCCTTCGAGCAAAGTACCCATGTTTCATTTGCACTCAAAATTGTGTCCCCTTTTACGAATTTTGGATGACATGCATAAATTTTAAGTGTGTAATTTTTTCTATAATGGTAAATAAGTGAAAAACAATTTCCTAGAGGCCTCCTAACTTAGCTGTTATTAGGTCAGTCGAAAAAAATCATGAGGACCATTTCTTCAGCAAGAAAACCTACTCTTCTGTAAGAAATTATGTAATTTCTTACCAATGCAACTCCAAACCTCCTGGAATCATTTATTAAGATAGGCTGGAATTATATTTTACAGGTCATTTCTATAACATCAGAATTTCAGTAGCTAGAGTTTCAAACATACACCTGAGAATGATTATAACACTGATCAATTTATTAGTAATATTACCTGTGTTTGGCCTACAGGTCCCTTTTAGTTCAAGTATTTCCACTTTCATTAACTAAAAGGTAGGGCAAACTATCACTCCACCGAAGAGTCTACCAAATAAATCAAGGACACTGCCCACAGTCCCACCGCACAGACGCGGGGCTTCTAGCTGCGGAGAGTGAGCCTGGGAGACCAGCGGGCTGCGCCCAGCCCACGGGGGCCGCGCTGCCTGCCGGCCCAGCTCTGTCTGCAGCCCCTGCTCTGCTGGGGAGAGAGGCCGAGGTCCTGAGGCTTCCCCCCAGCAGCCCCGCGCCACCTGCCCTTCAGCTGGAAGCTGGGCAAGCAGGAGAGACACAACCAAGAAGCCGCTTCTGTCGGCCACGCAGACGCCACAGGGCAGTCACGCTCTCGCCCGCCCGGTGCGCCAGACAGGCGAGCGGAGCGCCGTGACCCGGCCCCACGCGGGCTCAGACACAGACTCTGGGCGGCCCATCTCTCACTGTTAGGAAATTTCCAGATGTAAGACGTCCAGACACAGAGGCATGACGGAGCTACCCACACAGCAGGCACGGCAGATCCACCCCACCCAGATACAACAGAAAGCTGCCTCAAGAAACGCCCCCAAATCTGTTCACAAGGCAAAAACCCAAAAAACAACAGGGATATTTACAAAGAGTAACGCCATAAGCTCTCTCTTTATGAGCTGGAAATTGTGTGTGAGACTAGGCCAATCATCAGAGAAGGCGATGGCACCCCACTCCAGTACTCTCGCCTGGAGAATCCCACGGACAGAGGAGCCTGGTGGGCTGCAGTCCCTAGGGTAGCAAAGAGTCGAACACCACTGAGCGACTTCACTTTCCCTTTTCACCTTCATGCATTGGAGAAGGAAATGGCAACCCACTCCAGCGTTCTCGTCTGGAGAATCCCAGGGACGGGGGCCTGGTGGGCGGCCGTCTATGGGGTCGCACAGAGTCGGACACGACTGAAGCGACTTAGCAGCAGCAGCAGGCCAATCATGGTGGTACAGACCATTCCTCTATTTAAAACTTTCCAATGGCCTTCTCCTGAAATCAATACAATCTGACGGCTGCCCACCTCACCTCCCACTACTCCAGACCCTCACGCATCATGTCCAGTCTTCTATTTGTTGTCTTTGGGCTTAAAACTGTCCTCTCGTGGCTGGCTCCGTGTCATCACGCAGGGCCATCTCTCCCAACTGGCATCAACCAATGCTCCCAATGGCCCTGTCACTCACTACGCCATCACTCTCATCTCTTAGTGCTGCTACCTGAAATTGCTTTCTTGTACACTTTCCTTCCAGTTTTATTGAAAAGTAACAGGCATACAGCTCTGCATAAGTTTAAGGTGTACAGCGTAACGTTCTGACTTATGAATACATCACGAAGTGACGATCACAGTAAGTGAATATCCATCATCTCATACTGGACACAAAATTAAAGAAACAGAAAACCTTTTTTTTCTTGTGATGAGAACGGTTTCATACGTTTTTAAACTTGTTCCTCCTCCACATGCACGTAAGCCCAGCGAGGGCTTTCCCACTGCTCTATCTCGTGTACCTGGCGCAACAGGAAGTGCCCAGCACACGTCAGGAAGAGCAACTGAGTGTGGTGTGAGCAGCCCAACACAGCTGCGTTTTAAGTCAAGGGGCCGCCGGCTGGAGGACGCCGCAGCAGACTCGGAGCAGAGACTTGCAGAGCGCTCCACGGGCCCCAGGGACACAGGCAGGCGGGGGGCACCCCACGCACCCCAGCTAGTCACTGATACCCGTGCCAGGCCTCAAGACACTTGCAAAACTAGTAGTAAGATTAAACTGGAACAAACAAAAATCTGTCATTATTGCAGACAATTCTTCTGATGCAAATCACGTGTATTTGGGGTGTCATATACTTTAAAAAGTCACTCAAGGAACATAATTCACTAACCTGCTGGGCCTGGTGAACATCTGCTGGGGAACAAACCACACTTTCACAGTTCAGCCGACAGCGACTCACAGTCTGGAGACACATTCACGTCTCTTCCTCGCAAGTCCAGCGTCACAAACCTTTCTGGTTCAAGTGAACGTGTTCAGAACCAACAGAAAACTTCCCCCAACTGGCTAACGTTTTTGTTCTGAAGGAACAGGGGGGAGGGAGGGTGCACAGCAAGGACTAAGGAGCCAGACATGCCAGAGCAAAGCCACGAAGATTTCAGCCCGAAAGGAAGCGGCAGACTAAGCCTGCATTCTGTCATTAAGACCCAAGATTTGACTTAGCCCTTTAAACAACAAGACGGCGTTTCTTCTCCTGCACCTCCAGGTCAGACGACAACTGTTATCATTGCACTGCATGGGCTGGCCCGACCTCAGAGAAGCTTCAGAACTGGAGGGGCTTCCTACCAGGTTCCAAAGTTCAACCTCTGGAAAGCCACGAGAGGTGGACTATAACCTCTAACTGGAAAAAGACAAACGTAGTACCTGCCACCTGTGAGTGAAACGTCACTCATCCCCCCGTGAGGACACAGAAACAGGGAAGGGGACACCCAACCCTCCAAGCCCCAGAGTCCCCGTCCCAACAACTACCTGGGCTCCAAGACCCTGGCAACTGCTCAGGGCTGCTTCCATAACCACGCACTGTAACTTGCAAGACAGCAGTTCCTCCCAGGATGTCTAGATGCAAACAGGGACAGCTCACGGCAGTAACAGCAACTCTTATATCCACACAGCGTCCCGCAGCCATGGCCAGGAAGAACAAAACCCAATTTCAAGTTTTGGTCCTAACGAGACCCGTGCCCTAACGTGCGGTTTATTTTGGGACCGGCCTAGGTTACTGGCCAGTCTGCTGCTCAGTCACTGTGTCTGACTATACGTGCTTCCCCGGTGGCTCAGGCGGTAACGCGTCCGCCTGCAAGGCGGGAGGCCTCGGTTCCATCCCGGGTCAGGAAGATGCCCTGGAGAAGGAAATGGCACCCCACTCCAGTATTCTTGCCTGGAGAATCCCCTGGACGGAGGAGCCTGGCAGGCTACAGCCCACGGGGTTGCAAAGAGTCGGTCACGACTGAGCGATTTCACTTTCACTTTCTTTCACTAGACCCCACGGACTGTAAGCCAGGCTCCTCTGTCCATGTGATTCTCCAGAGAAGAATACTGGAACAGGTTGTCATTTCCTTCTCCAGAGAATCTTCCCTACCCAGGGATCAAGCCCATTATCTCCTGCAACGGCAGGTGAATTCTTTACCACTGAGCCACCTGTGAAGCCCCTGGCAATGTTTACTATGTAATAAATACATTTTGGATGTGAAAACATCTCAGTATTCTGAGCTACCAAGCAGCAGCAGTTTCTAGGGGCCTGCCAATCAGGCTGAAGAACAAACGTCTGCATTCTGAGGACTTTCCTTAAAAGGGTCACTCAGGAAAGGACTGAGGCCAAAGAAGAATCACATCCTATCAGCGGTACAAGGCGCCGCTGCCCTTCCTGCCAGGCTCTGCTCACACGTTACCATCAGCACGCCAGGCACATGTGCCCGACTGGTCACGCAGGTTAGAGGAAAAGCTCGCTCTCACGTTTATGCATATATATAAAATCCTCCTGGGTGCTGGTTATAAAACAAATGTTTTCTTTCAGAATCTTTGATGGTCACCATTTTAACCATCTTCTTTTCTTTAGGATCAGTGTGTTCTAGCAGAGTCAGCTAAGAAATAAAATTTTACAAAGCCAATTCCAGTAACTTTCCTAACACTGACATACGTTTCCATAAAGGAGGAAGGGTTATGAGTGGTGGCAGGAGAAATTTAGGTTATTTGGGGAGCAAAGTGCCATGTAACCAAAACCCTGTGGTTTCACAGTTACCGTCTGTCTCGCTCTGCCAGTACCTAATGCCTCTGTGACGCCAACAAATACTCTGAATGAGCTGAATGTCGTCTCCCAGCCCAGAAAATTTCTTTATTCTGTCGTCAACTCCCAGACCTTTGCTCTCACTCTTCCAGGTGGTCTAAGCCACTAACTTACCCAAACGACCCCATCTACTGGAGGCCAGGCTCCTCGTCCCTGTGATTCTCCAGAGAAGAATACTGGAACGGGCTGTCAATTCCTTCTCAGGTTCGACCCAGAGACGGAATCGGGGCAGACGCTTTACCGTCTCAGCCACCAGGGAAGCCCGGGGTCGTAGAGTCAGATACAGCGGAGGGACTGACCAGCAGACTGGCCAGTGATCTGGGCCGGTCTTAAACGAGACGCCTCGCCCCACCGCGCGAGCCAGCACCGGGGCGCAAGGCGGGAGCGCCCCACCATGCAAGTGAAGGTGGGCTCTCTGGGTCGTCAGGTTTACCTTGCAAATTTGTCAGAACTGTTTGAGTAAGAGACATCATAAATAATTTCTCCTCCAAATACTCATTTACTATAATGACCTCTGCCTGTTTTAAAAAGTGAAAAATATCAATCATAATCCAAAACTCCACTTTTGAACAAAGTGGAATAATGTCAATGAAATACAGTGTATCTTGGAGCTAGTGCTTTCACTAACAACTTTTGTGAGGTGAGTAAACAGACACCAACCAGATCCCTTAGGACAGCTGTGCAATCCCCCACCCCTGCTCCAACTCGCAATGGAACCTGGCATCTGTTTCTCTGCGTAACTGCTGTTTAAACACGCGGCTCTGATGTCAAGAACCAGGGAAGACCAACATTTGCACTGTCTTATATGAAACTATTACCCACGCGCAGCAGTAACTCCAGGTGTCTTCCTGCCCGTGGCTTATGGTGTGCAATTTACAAGTATGTGTCTTGAGAATCAACCTCAGAAAAAGGGTCAGTTTCAATTATCAAGTTACATAGCCCGAAGAGTGCCTGGGATAATCTGAAACAAATTAATAAAATGGGACTGGAAGATGATTGGAAAGGTGATGCTTGTAAGATCTTTAAGAGTTCCAGGTACATTCAATGTAAAACAACGTAACAGTCAACCTTAAAAGGCTGAAAAAGCAAATCGACTGTGATGAATAACTTCCGAGGTGTTAAAAGTAAACACATAAACCCATTTATTCTAGGGCATTAGCAAGTGTGAGGAGCACAAACCACTGCAAATCAAAGCAGGTAGAAAAGTTTCAGGATGGCAGCAGCGATTTACTGACGTTCCAAACTATCCACTGCCCAGTATTTTCAAACCAAGTCCAGCAGAAGGGATTTATCAAAATACAACACATGAACCTCTGCACTGCTTACATACGGCACCCACGCCACAGGTGTTAGCCGCAACCATCACAAAGGCCTCGAATCTAGGAAAGCAGGAACTTTTCTAGTGGGGGGGGGGGGAAGGAACCCCCCCCCCAATCCTTTTGAGAATTCACTGAGAATGACAGACCCCCTCCCAAGAGAAATAACATACCCAATGTAAGAACGACCACACCAGTGTAGAGATCTGGCAACACTGCATCACTCCCTGGATAAACACAATGGAATCCGCTAGCTGGGAAGAGCACCGCAAATAGACACCTTTCCTTCTCAGCCAGCCCCTCTGCTGGCTCTGCCTTGTGAAGGTCACCACCGACTAGAAGGCGCAAAGCCCGACAGACGCCTGCTGGCCTCCGCTCCTCCCGCCTCAGCAGCACTGCTTCAGAGCTGAGGGCCACGCCACTCAAAACCCGTCCCACTCGCCGCTTCCTGACCCCCGTCTCCTCCTCCTCCTTCCTTCTCTCTGTCTCCTCTGGCTTCTCCTTCAGCCTCCACCACCTCTGTCTAGAAGGCGTCCGAGTCTTCAGCCTGACCCGCTTCTCGCGCCTTCCTCTCCAGGTGAGCTGGAGGCTTCCGAGAGCCTCTGCAAGCTGGCTTCTCCCAAGGGCACACATCTCAACTCTCTGTGTCTCGAGTCCATGCTCCTCCTCAGGAAAAGGAAAGGGAAGTCGCTCAGTCGCGTCCGACTCTTTGTGACCCCTCCATCCATGGGATTTTCCAGGCAGGATACTGGAGTGGGGTGCCATTTCCTTCTCCAGGGGAACCTTCCCGACCCAGGGATTGAACCCAGGTCTCCCACGTTGCAAGCAGACGCTTTACCACCTGAGCCACCAGGGAAGGTGGACTGATGCGCCGAACTGCCAAAAGAAACGGCTTCAGCCTGGCCCAGGAGAGCACCGCACCCCCTGTAATTACAGTATTAACGAACAGTATGCTGCCCAGGTAACTAAACCCCGTGATGACTCACAGTTATGCAAAGTCAGCAGTCCCTCCTGACGGAGACAGCACCCTGGCCTCCCGCAAGCTTACCATAAGCTACGGAGCGTGGCACAGGGCTTCCCTGGAGGCTCAGTGGTGAAGAGTCCACCCAGAATGCAGGAGACGCGGGTTCGATTCCCTGGTCAGGAAGATCCCCTGGAGAAGAAAATGGTAGCCCACTCCAGTACGCTGGCCTGGAGAATCCCACGGACAGAGGAGCCTGGCGGGCTACAGGCCACAGAGTCCCAAGCAGTGGGACGTGACTCCGTGATTCAACAACGACAAAGTGTGGCAAGGCCTCTACAACCACCCACCGTCACTGGCACGTGTTTCAAGCAAGGAGCTGTCCGCAGGCGACTCACGGATAGCAGCTCTGCAGCAAGGAGCCCTGCTGAGAGGCTCGCCTCTGCAGGAGGCGGTTTCCGGGGGAGGAGCACTCTCTGACAGCGTTACCGGGCTGCTGCTTCACCCAGGGCACGAGTGCACGGGAGAGGCAGAGCAAGCGCGGGCTCGCTGCGCGGCCCCGCCTCACTCGCTGGGGCTGGGGTCAGATGCCTCCGGCGGTGCCAGCACCGGCACGCACCCCGCTCTGGAAAGGCTCTGGGCACAGGGAGCCGCTCAGGGAAGCCCAATTTACCCATGCTCACTTCTTGGAAGACAGTCATCTTTTGAAGTCAAAACCCGTGAACAAAGGTTCTGGCATTTTCTGCATACATCTTCCCACACGAGCCACAGCACCGGCTTTCGTACCCCCCAGAGTTTCTCAGTGATGCCGGGAAGGCGAAAATTGCCAAGACAGACTGGATGCCACCTCGGAAAGACTGCCAGCAATGGACAGCTGTAAACTGCGACAGCCATCTCTCCAGCTCTTTCCAGTACTTTCTGAAGAGGGTAATGAGGGCGTCCCATTAAACCATCAGACTCAAGTTGGGGTTCTGTGTTTGTATTTTAATTTAACAAACGTGTATTGTTGTTTATCTACTCTCTCTTGGACAGTGTAGGGATGCAAAGGCGTAATCCCTGCCCTCGAGGAACCTCAAGTCTCCCAGGAAAGAACGAAAGAACGCGGGGCGGGCGCTGCCTTTCCCGCAGCTGGAGTGCTCCCCGAGGGCCGCGAAGGTGGCAGTCCTCCAGAGACGGCCCCTCCACCATCAGGTTCGGGCCAGCAGCCTTCCAAAACCCACGCTTTTCCACTTCCCATCTCCCAGGTGGCGCTAGTGGCAAAGAGCCCGCCTGCCCATGCAGGTACGGAAGAGACAGGGGTTTGGTCCCTGGGCCCAGAGGAGCCCCTGGAGGCGGGCACGGCCACCCACTCCAGCGTCGGTGCCTGGAGAAGCCCGTGGACAGGAGGGCCTGGCGGGCGACAGTCCGCGGGGCTTGAAGAGTTGGGCGCGACGGCAGTGGCTTAGCGCTTGCTTTCCCATCTCAGGCCTGACCCTATTGTCTTCCCTACAAACTGTGTTCAAAGAACCCTGCCGCTCCCTCTCCTGCCTCTCACGCTCTTCCTCTCCGTCTACAGAGCGCGTGCTTATGCTTCAAGTCCACAGGGAAAACTTCCCTGCACCCCTACGGCTCAGAGCTCTCCCCTACTTGACGTCTCTGTTGTCCGGGGCCTCGCTGCTCCCCCATCCCTGAGTGCAAATCTCAACTCTTCTCCTCCCGAGGCGATCGGGCAGACCTCATCACCCACCTTTGCATCTACGGGAGACGCCCACGGCCAGCCCCAGCCTCGGCACCCCCACCAGCCCACCTCAAACTCAATGCACAGAACCCCACACACAGGCGTCTCCACGCCCACAGCTCACTTCCAAATGGTTCTGCAAAAAGAGATGAGATGGAGGCAAAGCACAGGTAAACTCTTAACAGCTGATATATGGGGGTGAAGGCTGGTGCTCCCTGTAATATTCTTTCAACTCTTCTGTAGTTTGAAAGTTTCCAGATTTAAGAAGTTGGGGGAAAAGAATATGTAGGATCAGAATAAAAAACAGGAATCATGGTTGCTGTTCTCTGGGCAGTTTGTAAGTCTAACTTGCCTAATCTCAATAGGCGAGGCAGATGTGAGCGCGCGATGACTGATAATAAGCCTAAGTGTGCCGTCAGCGTGCAAGTCCTGACTGACGCCTGCCGGGGAGCAGCAGGGCGCTCGGCGCATGGTTGCTGTTCTCTGGGCAGTTTGTAAGTCTAACTTGCCTAATCTCAATAGGCGAGGCAGATGTGAGCGCGCGATGACTGATAATAAGCCTAAGTGTGCCGTCAGCGTGCAAGTCCTGACTGACGCCTGCCGGGGAGCAGCAGGGCGCTCGGCGCCGTGAGCACGGGGTCCACAAGCACTCTCCCGGGAGCGGGAGCCACCGCCCGGCCTCCCCCGCCTGTGCTCGCGGCACCGCCGTCCTCCCCAGACCCCTGGGCCCTCTCAAGCCGCCCACACCTCAGCCAGGGGCCAAGGTCTGTGCTTCCAGTGCCCTCCCCTCCACCGAGGCCACCACCTGTCCCCACCCCAGGCCCGCCTGCCCGCCCACCTGGACTCTGCGGCAGGGGTTCCACGCAGCCCTTGCTTCTCTGGCTGGCTGCTCAGCTCTCACTGGATCACACTCCCGTCTGAAGGGTTTCTGGCGACCCTCCAGCACCAGGAAGTCGCGCCGAAGCCTCCGGGTGACCCTGAGGAGCACACGTTTCGTGGCTGCTTCTCCCACCCCTGCCCACCGCCTCGTTTGTTGTTGGGTCAAGTTGTGTCCAACTCTGTGCAACCCTGTGGACCACAGACCACCAGGCTCCTCTGTCCAAGGGCTCTCCCAGGCAAGAACACTGGAGCGGGCTGCCACGTCCTCCTCCAGGGGATCCTCCCCACGCAGGGGTGGAGCCCACGGCTGCTGCTCGCCGGGACGGCTCCTCACCGCTGAGCCAGCCGGGGAGCCCCTGGCCCCACGCCGGCTCCCTGGCGCCCAGCAGCGCCCTGGCTGCTTTCCTCTGCAGCCCCGTGGCCTGCACAGGCGCCCCTGCTCCCCCAGCAGGCTCCCTCACTCTCCCCGCTCACGCCTGCTCTCCCGCGCGGCCCCAGACACAAGCCCTCAGGCCAGGCAACATCGCACTCCTCTGACCCTTTACACTGCGGCCACACGCACCGACTGCTTTGCAAGTACTATTGACACTTCCAAGTCCAATCCAAAATCTGTATCTGCATTTCTTACCAAGATTCCTGAAAGTGAAGTCCCTGAAGGCAATGACTTCTCACACGTGACAGGCACTCAGGGTTTATGACAGGAGCCTAACATTCCTTTACACAAATCCAAAGACACTGTAGTGTTGCCTCCCAAACCACAAGCAATTTTCCCTTAAGATGCCAACGACATTTTAATAGCAGTATAGTTTCATTCTTTTTCCCTCTTTTACTGTAGTAAAATATATAATACAAAATTTGCCATTTTAAACCACTTGAAAGTGTAAAATTCAGTACCATTAATTACAATGACAGCATTGTGCAACTACCACCACTATCTGTTGGCAAAATTTTCATCACCCCAAACAGAAACGGCCCCTGTTAAGAAATAACTACCCAGTCTCCCTCCTCCTGCCCCTGGGAACCCTCCAATCTGCCTGTTCTAATTATTTCATCATGTAATTGGAATCGTGTAATGATGTTTGTCCCTCTGTCTAGCTTATTTTCCAGCTCATTCCTGGTGTACAGCATGCAGCAGAACTTCATTCCACGGGGCTTCCTTGGCCGTCCAGTGGCTGACTCTCGCTTCCACTGCAGGGGGTGAGGGTTTGATCACCCCTCACTCCCCTGGGAGAACTAAGATCCCACGTGCTGTGCAGTGCAGCGGCGGGTGGGGACAGCTTTTTGGGGCCGAGAAATGTTCCATTATATGGATAGGCCACATTTTGTGTATCCACTCCTCTGCCGATCGACACCTGGCCATGTGCACTTTCTGACCACTATAAGCGGCTATGAACACTGACTCAGTGCAGGGTCCCTGCTTTCAGTCCTTTTGGGACAACACTTAGGAGGAGACTTGCTGGGTCACACAGGAACTCTTTTCCGCTTTATGGGGAACAACAGCAGTATAGTTTCACAATTTACACATGTGGTCTTTGGGGAAGCACAACACCCACAAGAGTTCCTACTCATTTAGGAAACAATTCACTTTTAGACAGGTAACAGCTAAACGAAAGATATATACAGGGAAGGCTATTTTTCAGCAGGTAAGGTGAGACAGGGTTTTGGTACAGGAAGACTTCTGTTGAACCTGTTTCTTAAACCCAAGCAAGCATACAAAACATGCTTGGACGAAATGACCAGCCTTTACTACTCTAAGAAGAGGGTCATCTCTTTTCAGTCCAAGGTTAGCAGCCTGGGATTTCTAAACTGACATCCCACTATTATTACCACCAATGCCAGGAGATTTAACAAAACCAGCAGAATACAAACATGTGAAGTCACAGACACCATCAGTGCTGACCCAGAGCACCTCCGTAAGGGCAAGGGCAGAGGAGACCACCAGGAGTATCTTCCACTCTCTACTCCACGACTTCTGCGTCTCAGCCTCTCAAAAACATCCATTCTTATAATCAGGTAACAGCCTAAAAGTGTACTTAGAATACAAGCAACAAAACGCAATGTTAGGAAACATGAAAGGGAGCTCAGTGGGCAGCTCCAACAGCATCACCGAACACAGTCAGGAAGCCCGCAATCTCACGTGGACCGTACAACTCTGAGGCAGGCCAGCCAGGTGCTCAGCCCTTTCAGGAGCCGAGGAAAAGAGGGTTGAGAAAACCACTTTAACGTTTTTTTTAACGCTCCTGACATTAGCCTTTGTATCATATTAAAAAAAGAGTAAGTGTAGCTGTAAAACTTTAAAACCACTGTATCTGATTTCATACTAGGTCTCCCCCCAAAATAAAAAGCACTGACTTAGTTGGGTTTATATATTTAGAAAACAGAAAAATAATGCTCAAAATGTAATAAAGTCATCTCATATAAAAGGAAATTTTATTTTTATTATTCTCACCCATGCCTGAAATGTTTAATGACTTCTCTAAGACACTTTGTCCTAAATAGCACCCTGCCTCAAATCTTAATTTTTAGGTTTTGAGGCACTAAATGAGTATTTACTCAAAATTCTGATATTTCTAATCAGAGAAATCTGAAGTTTAAAGGAGTTGCGCAAAATGTGTCATTTATTATTGTGCAGACATACAGGCTACAGACATTTACGGCTACAGGTTAGTTATATAGCTATAACTAGTCAATTTAGCAAAGCTTGAGCCTCAAGGCTGTAAATAACAGCTACAAAACTGACTCTAGGGGCCCAGAGTTCAGCAGCTATCTAAAAGGCATCATTTTACAATCCAGTGCTTTAGGAAATCAGTACAGTAGTTAAGACAGCATTCTTCTCCTAAACGAGAGAGAGCCAAAATGCAGGGGAAAAAGCCTAACCAAAAGCACAGTGCATGAACTGGGAGACTAGTTATGATCATATTTATATGTACAAATGTAATAGTTCAGAGATACCAAGGAATTTGATTTAAATGGCAATACACAGTAATTTTTAAAATACAGTTTAAAATACTTTTGAGGTCACTGAATGTATGAAAGAAGAGAATGAAAAAGCTGGCTTAAAACTCAACATTCAAAAAACTAAGAACGTGGCATCCCATCCCATCACTTCACGGCAAATAGATGGTGAAAAAGTGGCAACAGTGACATTTTATTTTCTCGGGCTCCAAAATCAACGCAGACGGTTACTGCGGCCATGAAATTAGAAAACGCTTCCTCCTTGGAAGAAAAACTGTAACACATCTAGACAGCATTTTAAAACACTGAGACAGAGGTCCATCTAGTCAAAGCTATCTATGGTTCTCCCAGTAGTCATATACAGATGTGAGAGCTAAACCATGAAGAAGGCTGAGCACTAAAGAAATGATGCCTTCGAACTGTGGTGCAAGAGAAGACTCTTGAGAGTCCCGTGGACAGCGAGGAGATCAAACCAGTCAATCCTAAAGGAAATCAACCCCGAATATTCACTGGAAAGACTGATGCTGAAGTTCCAATACTTGGGCCACCAAATGCGAAAAGCTGACTCATTGGAAAAGACCCTGGTGGTGGGAAAGACTGAGAGCAGGAGAAGGAGGTGACAGGATGAGATGGTTGGATGGCATCCCCGACTCAATGAACATGAATGTGAACAAACTCAGGGAGACAGTGAAGGACAGAGAAGCTGGGGTGCTGCCGTCCGCGGGGTCGCACAGTAGCACACAAATGAACACCACCAATCGAATGTATCCCTCATTCTGTTCTTCAAAAAAACATCTACTCAATATAAAATGCCGAGGGTTTACCTTGATGTGCTCAGACATACTTTGTTAGAAACTGCATTTCACACAGGTTTGGAAGCTCAGTAAGTTCACATATATTTGTCAAGTGCTAAAAATACTCAACGCATCCAGTGCACCTTCAGGAGAAGCAATTCCCCCACTGATCTGCAATAATCAATGGGTGACTGAGAGGTTACTATGTGCCAACTACTATACTTTAATAAAGTAATGTAGCTAAATTTAAAGCCACACACTCAACAGTGTCTGAAGAAAGGCAGTTCTACAAAAGCTTAATTTACATTAATTGATAGTTAATTATTTAACTCACTCAAAATGCAGTTTACAGTTGTTGAAATTAAAAATTTGTAAGAATCAAGCTATCAAGTTTTCATGCTGAGTAACATTAAGAAAATTATAAAGAAATAAACATCCATACATTCACTGTATCACTTAATTCACACATTTTAATTGGAAGCTAGCTTCCCTGGTGGCTCAGAAGATAAAGAATCTGCCTGCAATGTGGGAGACCTGGTTTGGATCCCTGGATGGGGAAGATCCCCTGGAGAAGGGAAAGGCTACCCACTCCAGGAGAATCTCATGGACAGAGGAGCCTGGTGAGCTGCAGTCCATGTGATCACAAAGAGTTGAACACGAACTTCAAGAAGTAGCTTCAAATTATCCATTTCCATCTCAAATAACAATGTACATTAAAATAGTAAATGGGAGCGACAGCGACGCAAGATGGCAGCCACCACGGGCTCGGACAACTTATGAAAACCGAATATACAGCCTTAAAATAAAATGTGGACTTAAATACCCAGAAGCACCCCCCTTTGTAAGATTTGTAACAAAAATTAATATGAATGGAGTTAATAGTTCTAATGGAGTGGTGGACCCAAGAGCCATATCAGTGCTGGCAAAATGGCAGAATTCGTGTAGTATCAAAGTTGTCCTGCAAGAGCTTCGGCGCCTAATGATGTCTAAAGAAAATACGAAACTTCCTCAGACGCCTGAAGGACAGTGTTACAGCAATTAATCAAAAAGAAAAACCACAGGCCCTCCCCTGCTCCCATTCGATTTAAGCAGTCTTCATTTTCCACAGTAGTAAATTTTCTAGATTCATCTTGTAGACCTCAAAGTACTGGAAAGAAAGCTCCCATTCAAAGGCAGTTTATCTTAAGACACTGTAAATGATACTAATTTTTTTGTCCATTTGAAATATATAAGTTGTGCTATAACAACAACAAAAAAGTAAATGATTCAATCCTTTAAGGTACCAACGCAAAACCTAAAACCAAACTCGCTTTATGTTAGCTGACTATTGGGGTAGTGTATAACATTCTGTCAGTAACACTAGTAAACCAACCAAAAGTAGAAATCACAGTTCACAGTACTTAAACAGCCCTACTGAAAAACCGCTTCAGAAAAATAAAGCAGTCTTTACTTTTGAAAGACAACATAGTACACATTTCCCTCCCAAAATAAAAATGTCTTGTGTTTTCTCTGAAACTGAAGAGAAATTTTTTCAAAATGTTTAAGTATGTTAAAGCTGGTGTCCCCACCACCCACAACCCAACACCCATCCAGTTTGGTGCTTCCCCTTCGCCCAAGTGATTAACGGTCAGAGATTTCGCCTTGAAGAGTCTTTAGGAGGGTTTTCCAAGGATAAGAAGTTCTACGTGTTGAGCAACACAAATCTCTCGCAGGGAACTCACCTCAAATGGCAGGAAACTAAAGTGTACTGAGAACTGGTTTTTTAAAGAAAATGATTAATCCCATGAAAACCTTCAAATTGTTTACAATTTTAAACTGTAAATTTAAGAAAGCAGTTTATGCCTTGATAAACATTATTAGTTTTGAAACCATGCTTTAAAAGCTTGGTACCTAGATCAGCTAAAGCTGTCTGAACCCACAAGACATGCACGGAAAAGATGTGATATCAGATATGCGGGTGATAAGGACAGGGAGCAGACGCACCTTTGGGGAATACGCATGGGTTCAATACAACCAACCAAGGGGCCCACAGGCCTCCAGCCGAAGGAGGCTGTCACCTAGATGAAAAAGGAAAATATCCCAGGCCTAAGCCTGGCCCATTTCTCAACTGTTCAAAAAGACAGTCTGAAAAGATTCTTAAAAGCCAAGAGAGAAATCTTCCAGAACGATTCACTGGCTACAGACTATCGTTTAAGGGCATTTCAAACTCAGAAAACAGGACAAGATGTTACCAAGCAACACCCCACACTTGACCGGCTGTTAAGAGCATGTTATGAATATGGCAGTATTAAAGCTCTCCCCGCTTCATCTATTAACCACAGCTTAGGAAGTTCAGTGTTCAGAGCAAAGCAGTCCCTTTAGCTTTTCAACCTGAATACTTCCACAGGCGCATTTTAAATTCTGTGTTTATCACCACTGTTACTTGCTGGTAACAACTTCTTCCTATGCTATATAAGTTTAGCACACTTCTAAAACACCACATCCTATTCCAATTATCAATCCTGAGAACTAAGAATTAGCTTAACTGTTACAGTTAATTTTCAGACTGTGGGAGTAATAGAATGGAATAGTTAATCTCTCTCCAAAGGCGCTACTGTAGTACCTAAGTCCTTCGTCGGAGAAGGCAGTGGCAGCCCACTCCAGTACTCCTGCCTGGAGAATCCCAGGGACGGGGGAGCCTGGTGGGCTGCCGGGGTCGCACAGAGTCACACACAACCGCACACAACTGAAGCGACTCAGCAGCAGCAGCAAGTCCTTCGTCACTTCACGCTGATTTAGTAAAACCATCCAGTCTTCCGCCTTGACCCAACAAAAGCCAAGTGGCCATTTTAAATCAAGTCATCACCAAATCCTTCAAAAGCGTGTATCAAATTGTTCTGAAACTGAAACAGGCGTTATACACACACAGTTCGAGTAAAGCAATTTGGGGGAAAAACATCTCTACGGAAGAGTTACAATCTATAAAGTAAAATAAAAACCTCTTTATCAAAGCCACAAACTACATCCTGAATCGGTCAGCCCAAAGTCCAAGACAAAAATGCATACAACGTAACTTGTGAAGATGCAGCTTACGGCTCCAGCAGCTTGAAGAACAAAGCCGGCAGCTGTCCGGACTGAACCGTCCCCAAGCGTCCAGCAGGCCTCGCAGCCCCTCGGGAGCCGTGCGGGTCCCCCCGGACCACCCGGCGGGCGCGGCCCAGGCCCAGGCCCAGGCCCAGGCCGGATCCCGGCGGGAGCTCGGGGACCCCCGGGCTCCGGCCCCCGCCGCGCCCCGCCACTGCACGGGGCCCATCCCCCGCCCCGGCCTTCACGCCGGCCGGCCTTTGTCTTCGGCCTACCTAGGCGCCCAGAGCATCAGTTCAGACCAAAGTTTGTGGCCGGAAGCCTCCGCCACCTTCCAGACCCCGCCTGCTGTCTTCATCACCTTCCCTGCCCCTATCTATCAAGCCCTAAGGGGCTACGCTACAACTTAAAAATCCCACACAGGCAGTACAGGAGTCAGAAACACGCAGTCAAAAGCAAGCAGTCCCAGTGGATGCTCTGCCCTTCCAGAGGTCTTCTGAGGGGAGGAGGACAGGACCAGCTAGCTGCGATTACAAAAGGTTCCTGAAGGCAGCTTTCACCTCTAAGTCACGAGAAATTCACTGCGGATTGGGGTGGCGATTAGGGAAGCTCCATAAACTTTCCCGAGTGGAGGACATTTCTTGTCCCCTGCAAATCTGGTTAACTGTAGAAAGGGCTTTGCTATCTCTGGTATCTACTTATCTGTGTCCTGCTCAATTCTTTTGCTGTGGACATCTATCAGCTCTGGGCCCTTGGCATCCCTGGTGTTTGACTCATTATTGTATGTCAGGCAAATTTGGATCCTGGGCTTCCCGATTCTTTACCTGCATCTACTAGAATGGCTGTGTATGTTAAGGCCTATATACAGGGGCAAAAATTATCTCCCCCTAAGCACAACTGGTATAAATTTTCCTTGTCAATCCAATCTCTCTGATAAAATATTCACTGAAAAGGGAGCTGTTTCTTTAATACCTAAAAAAGATACCAGACAGCTTTATCCACTTCATTTCTACAGCAAACATTCACACTACTTCTAGAATACTGGGAAAAGATTTGTAAGAGTAATCCACACATGTTCCACGGAGTATTTCTTATCCAGTCCACCAGCAGTGAGGGCTTTTCCTTCAGCTGTGGACTAAAAACCAACAGGCACTTTCCTTCTAACATGCAGTTAAGTACCCTTCTGCAGGCCAACTCAGGCTTCTCTTTCTTTCGATCTCCTACTATATGTGCCCGTCCCAATTCTATTCCTACCTTCCAAATCAATTTCCCAGAGCAGCATCTACAGGGTCCCAGCGACCTCACTTTTCCCCTTCTTCTTTTGTGGATACGAGGCCCCCTCTGTGTTTTCACCTTTACTATTAACCACAGCTCTGCTTCATGGCAACAGCCACTCTTTCAGCAAGAGTCCCAGGGAGCTAAAGCTGATGTTAACTTGATAAAATTACTGTTGGAAGCTTCCCACCTTTCATTTATTTTACACCTACCATCTCTTTCCCAGGCATTTCCAAATGAGTTTTTAACTTCCTTAGCGTAAATGGACAAATTGTGTCTAATGAAGAAAAAAAAAAAGACTATCTCTAATTTGCTTACATAAAGCAGACAATTTTATATTTGACACCTGTGCCTTTATCCCCAAATATATTCCTGGACACTAGGGTAATCCAGCAAAATATAAAAGTGCTAATGAACTAATGCAAATATTCTGCCTTAGGTCAGGCCAAAAGCTGCCCTCAGCTTGGATCAGAGAGCCCAGAGAAAGGGAGGGGGAATGAAGAGAAGGCTCCATCCAAAGCCGGCAGGGGAGACGCCAGGCTTGGGGAGAACCAGCACAGGGCTGACAGCGGAGGGCCGCTCAGGACTCCTGGGAAGCTGAGATGCGATCAAACAACTCTCTGAAAATGACAATCTTGCCAAGGCACCTTGCCACTTAACTCTACACATATACACTGTTTACAGTAAGCCAGAGTCTTTTCTTCATCTCCTGTGCTTAGGTCACCAAAGCATTTTATCAACTTTCCAAATTTCAGGGAAAATGACAGGACAAACTGTCTAACTAAAAGTTTTGGCCCACTACTCAGTGGAGAGACTTAAGGCCTCCTGTCCCATTTTTTTTACGTTCTTTTAAGACAGTCATCTTTACCTAAGCTACCATTTCGATTCCTTACTATCTTCCTGGTTTGCCACTTTAAAGTTTAGTGACTGTACACTGGACGGCAGGATTTATGAGAAGGAATGGAGGCTCCAAGGAATCTGCTGTAGACTAAGGCTCGTGAGGATCAGAGGATACTACTGAAGGATGACGGAGGTTAAAAGTAACTTCTATCAGAGACATAACAGGGAGAGAAAAAAGAAAAAGAGCTACTGCTTGAATTCAACTTGTGTTGACAAAAGTGTTTTTGTTTTGTTTACAGCATAAAAGAAAACAGCATGAAAAAAAATCTGAGCTTCCCGGAAATTTAAGTGGAGGTTCTCAAAAAAAAAAAAGAATCCCCAAAACAGCCTAGAATAACTAATTTACATCATTTATTGATTAATTTGCCTTAACTAAGTCAGAAAAATCTCTTTAAATTCCATCTGAAAACATCCATCTCCTTCTATTAGAATTTTCACTCTGCTAATGTGAGTTAGTTATTCCTTACGCCATTTGTGGAGAAAGCACTATTCAAAGAGAGATCCTATGTGCAACAGGTGAGAAGGAAGAAAGACGGAGATAGAAATCGTCGTGATAGAGCTGTCCGGACAGGTATTAAAAATTAAGTGGGATGACAGTCTTGGGGAGGGTCACAGATTAGTGATTAACAGGACAAATAATTTGAAATCAGATTTGGAGGTCACTAGTAACACTCCTGCGGATTCTTACAAACTGCAGCAAGATACGGGGAAGGCAAGCCACAACAGCTGCATGGAGACAATGATCAGAAGTAAAAACAGAAGCGGCAACAGAGAGAAATAATTCGGGCTTTCAAGGTCCTTTTTTCCCTTTTTATGAACACAGAAGCCCTGAGGAGCGTGTAAGCTACCCTCACTGGAGGCGGACCCAATGCAACCGGAGGCCGTGCGGGCAATAGGAAGCCTGCTTTGGGGGGCGGGGGTGGGGTTCGGTACCTCTTGGCGCTGGTGGAGAGGAGTTTGGAGTTTTTGCTCATGCTGACTTTGCTCTCCTTCTTCTTGGGGGTGTTTGCTTCTTTCTCAGTTTGCTGGTTGGAGGACGAAGACGAGGAGGAGCTGGTGCTGGCCCTCGAATCGTCATCCGACATAGCGAACCCCCCGCCCCACCCCGCAAACAGCCCCTGCAGGGGGAGGGAGACAAAACAGAAAGGCCGGTGTAGACACGGACCTCGGGCGCTGTCAGGAGGGCTCGGGCCCCGGCCGCCCCCCGCCCTCCACGCGCCTTCCCGAATCTCCAGGCCCATCACGGCCTCCGCGAGTCGGACGCGGGCTGTTTGTCTGTATTCCCGGCCCCGAACGGGGGCCGCGGCGGGGACCGGCCGGGAGCGCGGCGCGCCGCCCCTCCGCCGCCCTCGAGGCTCCCCTCCGGGCGGGGGCCGGGCCGGCCGGCCTCGAGCGGTGTGCGGCGGCCCCCGGGGGTCGCGGGGGCCGGGCGCGGAG
>SJYT01009685.1:530931-575156 GCA_006410635.1 Cephalophus harveyi
CCGCCCCCTCCGCGCGCCCTCCCCCAGCGCGCACCCCAGCACCTCGGGCGCCGCGCCGGGGGCCGAGGCCTCGCGTGGCCTGGGGACCCCGCCCCCGGCCGCGCTGGGAGCGAGTGGGGGTGCCGAGAACTGCCCCGAGCGGGGAGGTGACCTGAGGAAGTCCTCCCCCACGGGGCTTTTGCCAGGGGGACTCGAGGGTGGCCGACTGGTTTTAAAAAAAAAAACAGGTGATCCGGTAGCCAGGACTTTGGACGGGAGAATGGCCCCGCGAACTGCTCCTAACAGTGATCAGCCCGAGGGGAAGTGAGGAATCCCACGGCCGGCTTTCCTGGGGGCTGACCTGGCTCTCCCTCTGCCGGCTTACCTGCTGGGAGCAGAGGCGGGTGCAGGCTCGCCTGTGGGGAACGGGGCTTTTCTGCCCAGACACGTGCCATTTTACAATTTTAGGTATTTCCAGTCCTTTTTATAGACAGAGGTGGCGTTTTCTAAAAGTGATACAAAGAATTTCGTGACAGGTAAAACCAACGTGCGGCAGTCTCACGAATGTGAGAAATCAATGGGAATACACTCTACTACTGCATTAGACTGGATTTAGAATTTTTGGTGTCAGAATTTGGGTTAAAAGTTTGGGGGACCGCTGTACATTGTTCAGCTACAATACAAACGCCATTCAAATAATCATACTATTTTTATAAAAGTCCCTCTAATTCTGAATTGTTCGTTTAGTATTCTTACCAAGATTAATTTTTTTTAAGCCATCAAATTAGTTATGTTTCGCGCTTATTCCTCATTTCAGTTGAAGGAAATTGAAGAAATAGGTATGATGTTACACGTAGGAGGTGTAGTACATTAAGCGACTGTCCAGTCAGATTTCCATGGGCCACTCTAAATTGTCTCATTCAAATTGCCATCCTTTTCCATGGCAACAGTGTGGCTTCAGTTACCACAGTACAACACACTTTATAAAGCCTGTGGCATATCCACTAACCAGAAAAACAAGCGTTCTTACCACCCACCTAAACCCCTCTGAGCCCTCAACAGGAAACTCCAACTTTATTAAGACTCACAAAATAATTGTGAGGGACCAGGAAACATGTACCTACCAAGAATTGTCATGGAATCAAGGGGTCTAAAAGCTGAGAAAGAAAACACATATAGGTCATCATTTCAGCCTCCTATCTCCAGACAGAGCAATCCCTCAGTCACTCAGATGCTTAGAAATTTTGAAGAGATCCCAGATGTGTGTTTGATTTCAGGAGTCCTAGTGGAGCATATAAAAATATTAACATTCTCTGCTGTATGTTATATGAAAACAATCCAAAAGAATCTGCTTAAAACCAGGCTGTATACATGTACTTTGGATGTAAAAGATATAAATTTAAGGGAAAACAGTAAACAAACATGAACTCAGTAGGGATGAAAAAATAATCTGAAGACAGTTATTAAAACTGAGACTTCCTCTTAAGGAAAATTTGGGTTCCTGATTCTTTAAAATACATGTCTACACTGTCAGTGTCATCGACTCGATGGACACGTGTTTGAGCAAATTCCAAGAGTTTTGGTAATGGACGTGGAAGCCTGATGTTCTGTAGTCCACGGGGTCACAGAGTCAGACACGACTGAGCGACTGAACTGAACTGAACAGTGTGAATACAACCAGTGAAGAATGCAGGAAAAGAAAAGGTTTGATTTGCTCGTAGGAATAGGATGGTGGCTGAATTTTTTCTTTAATTTTGGTTTGCGTAAATCATATGTTTGGATACTAACTATAATAATATATTTTTTTAAAAAACCGAACATGGTATTTTGTGTTTCATTGATGCTTGCATTAGACTGGTCCCTGGGGAAATAAATCCTGAAATGGAAGGGCCCCTCCTCTATAGGGGAGTGCCTTCCTAGCCACCAGTCTGGAGGGACCCTAGCTCTCTTTTGTGTCTTTCTTATCTCTAACCCTGGTTAGTGCTTTACGGTTCAGGAATGACCTGCCTGCCGAGGGGGGAGTAAAAACCTCAAAATGTTAAGAAAAGAATCTACTGCTCTCGGAAGACTATTCTATATGTCAGATTATTTTAAATTGACAGTTGTCTCTGTCATAAAAAAAAAAATAGCTCTTCTGCTTCTTAGCTGTAAGGCCTAAGGAGCCAAATTAACCTCTTAGCCTCCCTTTCCTCATCTATGAAGGTCCATACCTGTGCCATAGTGACTGGTGAGTTGTAAGAAAGAACAAATATGTATCTATAATTAGATGGTTTATTAACTGTTGCTCAAAGTAAAGTATTCATAATCCCACCCTTATCCTACTTCTCAGGAATATTGTTAGGACACGGGGTCTTCATGACTCAGAGTTGATGATAGTATAAGAAACCTCCTCAGGAGCAAGATAAGAGTGGAGGAATCAGAGGATTTTATTTACCAAATGGGGCCTAAGATATAATATCTTTGAGTTCAAACGCCTCATGTTGCAGATGAAGAAATTCAGGACAAGAAACCCGGTGTCTTATCCAAGGTCAAGCAGAAAGTCGGTGGCAGAATTACAGCTGTGGTCCATCGTGTCTGGAGATGATCTTGTTTCTTCTGGCAATGTTTGGTAGGGGGAAGAAGGAAGAGTCTCAATTATGTTAAAGAACAATATATTAAATATATTTAATATATAAAGAACTCTGATAATATTTTAAAGAACATAACCAATCAGCATAGTTGGGAAGGTGGAAAAAAAGCAAGTGAAGGGAATCGCTGAATTTATAACATGTATTGTACTTGAACCAATTAATGATCACTATTGAAGTTCCCTGCTCCCCACTCTGAGAATAATCCTTATTATGTCTTTATTTCATATTGATTGGCATATTTTAAGTAGGTACTACATTTTCATGCTGTATTATCCTGAAGAAACCAAAGGGTGTGCCAGGAAAATCTCCCTCCACCCCTCCCCCCAACTCTGAAAGTCAAGGGCAGGCAAATGCACATATATATAGTGGCTGCTTTGATAAGAAGGCTCAATCTACATTTAAAAGATGCATTCAGCCAAAAGGCCCACGTGGTGCAGCACTCTGCCATCCCTGAGCTTTGAAAAATTGGGCTCCAGTTTAGTAATGCCTCTTTCTGATTCTCAGAATGATCCAATTCTCTTCCTCAAGCCATCTTTAGCGTATCGAGTATCTTTAAGTAGAAGCACTTGAAGTTCGATGTATTGACTGATCCCTAGGAGGTGAAATGACATAGTTGATTCAAAAGAAAGAAACCCCATCTAACTTTCAAGCACTCCTGTTTTTGGTTTGTTGCTTGCACGGAACTTCAAATATTTCATGAAGCTGATCGTTCTCTTTGGCCAATGTCTCATCCAAAGAATTGTCAAATTAACATTTGTTACTATGACTTTTTAAAGCTACCTTAGGACTTGATAGAAAGACTTCCCTTTTTTTTTTTTTTTTTTGGTCAAAAGAAAAAAGCTCTTATGTTGGGAATGTAAAAAGAATTTCTATAAAGCTTTTCCAAAAAGATGGACTCACTGCAGATTTCATTCAACTTGTTTTATTTTATGTTGCTCCTTTGCTTAAAAAAGTCATTCCTTATACAGAAGGATAGAAGGATAAAGAAGGTTTGCAAAGAAGATCAATTCCATGAGGACTAATGAGATTTGGGGTTTTTATCTTCAATTTGGGTTGTTTTTTCCACAGGCTTTTTTTTCTTTTCCCAAAAAAACACTAATTCCTTTCAAGGACTCTAAGCATTGTCCAACTCCATTGGTCCTGGAGGTTGCTATCAGAAAGCTAGGACAGAGCTAAATTATTTTTTTCTACCACATGGAGGCATTGAACAACCATGTGATTTTCAAAATTTACCAAGACTTGATAAGAGTTGAAAGGTTTCTCAGGCAACAGCAAAGACGTGGGCTTGATGTCGACAAATGACTGGCACTTAGTATGGAAGCATTCTTCCCAGTTTATAATTTAGCATCTCCTCTGAGGAACCTGTTCTCTAAACACACTAGCCTTCAGCCTCCTACACATTGATAACATAAGGACACGCTGTATTCGAGCATACTGGATTGCAGCTTGAGCAGGTTGGTCCATTAGTTTCTGAAACCTTTTCTTGAACAGAACACATTTTCAGTTTCCTGAAATTTGGAGGGATGAAAGAGTACGCGAAAATTATTTTTATTTCACACTCTTAAGTAGCTATTGTGAAACTTTTTTAAAAAGATCAACTTCCCCTTGGTTCCCTGGTGTGGCAAATCTCAAGTCAGGGATCCAGTTTTGATTCCAAAAGTTACCTCAGGAACTGCAAGGCCCAGAAGCAGTTGGCAGCAAAGATACCAGTGTGGACTTGTTAAGCCTACTTGATGAGTTCTGTCTTTGCAGCAGACAGGACTCAAGTCTCGGCCCCAAATCAATTAAACAGTGAATACGTCTTAACTGCCCTGTGTGTACTGAGCACAGCGCCAAGTGTTGTGGTAGAAATAAAGTCTGAGAGGCATTCTCTCTGTGCTTCAGTTGCGTTGCCCCTTTGGGATACCTTGGAGTGTAGCTCGCCAGGCTCTTCTGCTCCTGGGATTCTTCCTCCAGGCAAGAACACTGGAGTGGTTGCCATTTCCTTCTCTAGGGGATCTTCCCGACTCAGGGATCAAACCCCAGTCTCCTGCTCGGCAGGCGGAATCTTTACCAGTGAGCCATCTGAGAAGCCCGTGCCTTATTTCAGTCAGTCAGCTCAGTCGCTCAGTCGTGTCTGACTCTTTGCGACCCCATGAATCGCAGCACGCCAGGCCTCCCTGTCCATCACCATCTCCCGGAGTTCACTCAGACTCACGTCCATCGAGTCCGTGATGCCATCCAGCCAGCTCATCCTCGGTCGTCCCCTTCTCCTCCTGCCCCCAATCCCTCCGAGCATCAGAGTCTTTTCCAATGAGTCAACTCTTCGCATGAGGTGGCCAAAGTACTGAATTTCAGCTTTAGCATCATTCCTTCCAAAGAAATCCCAGGGCTGATCTCCTTCAGAATGGACTGGTTGGATCTTCTTGCAGTCCAAGGGACTCTCAAAAGTCTTCTCCAACACCACAGTTCAGTACATTGTAAAAATCAAACCACGATATCTTTAAATAACAAAAACAATATATGGAGGCAGAAAAACTCCGGAAGTTACTGGAGAGACCACGAGTAGACAAATTTGTTCAAAAGAAGTGAGTGGTGGCTGGGAGGGTGAAAAGAAGTCACCTGGCATTTGCAGAGGGCTCCACGATGAGCTGAGAAGCCCAGACTTCATTACAGGATAGGGCTTCCCTGGTGGCTCAGAGGTTAAAGCGTCTGCCTCCAATGCGGGAGACCCGGGTTCGATCCCTGGGTCGGGAAGATGCCCTGGAGAAGGAAATGGTAACCCACTCCAGTATTCTTGCCTGGAGAATCCCATGGACGGAGAAGCCCAGTAGGCTACAGTCCACAGGGTCGCAAAGAATCGGACACGATTGAGCGACTTCACCTTCACCATTACAGGATCAAAGTACAAGAGAAAGACACTAGAGGCATTTTAGCCTAAGGGGGGTCGTAAGAAGATTAGTTTGATAGGAAAGCCAGGAAGAAGAGGAAGAAGTCTGCAAAGAGGAGGAAGCCACTGGGGGAGACTGGGCTTAGGGAAGCTGCTCCTGAGTCCTAATTCTCTGCGCTCATTTTAATTAATCACGTTTAATGCTGAAGCTCTGGGAATTTAAAGCCCGCGATAGCCGAGAACACGTCTGCTTAGAAGTATTCTAGAACAGTGCCTGGCACTTAGTAGGCGTGCAGTACACAGCTATAGGAGAAGGGGACGACAGAGGATGAAGTGGTTGGATGGCATCACCGAGTCGATGGACCTGAGTTTGAGCAAGCTCCAGGAGTTGGTGATGGACAGGGAGGCCTGGCGTGCTGCAGTCCATGGGGTCGCAAAGAGTTAGACATGACTAGCAACTGAACTGAACTGACACACTCATAGAAGGCAAGGGATGGACATCATCCTTGGCGTTGATAGTGTCCTCTTTCCCTTCTCCCGCCTCCTCCAGTGGCCCGTGGTTCACAGGAGTGGGATGATGCTATCAAGCCTCTCAGTAAGGGACATGTCGGGTCTATGTTGCTTTTCCCAGGAAAGCACGTGTGGCCCCAAGTTGAGGCCTGAAACGATGCCTTGCCACCCCCCCAGAAATGCTGGATGAGTTTTCTAAGGTCAGGTAACTGGTTAGCAGCAGAACTTTCCCTTGAAGGAATCCAAGTGGACTGTGGGGACTGGTGGCGTCCACATGGCTGCGCCTCAAACGTGGGGTGCCCGTGGGGACGCTCGCAGCCAGAGGGAACCTCCAAGGGTTGAGTGCGCCGCCGTCCTAGCCAGCCGGCACTGCTCTCCATAGACTGGGCCGGGTCATCCACTTCACAGACCCTCTGCCGCAGACATCAGGCCAGGCCCAGACTAAATCCCTGGGTCGGGAAGATGCCCTGGAGAAGGAAATGGTAACCCACTCCAGTATTCTTGCCTGGAGAATCCTATGGACGGAGAAGCCCAGTAGGCTACAGTCCACGGGGTCGCAAAGAATCGGACACGATTGAGCGACTTCACCTTCACCATTACAGGATCAAAGTACAAGAGAAAGACACTAGAGGCATTTTAGCCTAAGGGGGGTCGTAAGAAGATTAGTTTGATAGGAAAGCCAGGAAGAAGAGGAAGAAGTCTGCAAAGAGGAGGAAGCCACTGGGGGAGACTGGGCTTAGGGAAGCTGCTCCTGAGTCCTAATTCTCTGCGCTCATTTTAATTAATCACGTTTAATGCTGAAGCTCTGGGAATTTAAAGCCCGCGATAGCCGAGAACACGTCTGCTTAGAAGTATTCTAGAACAGTGCCTGGCACTTAGTAGGCGTGCAGTACAGGCATTTTAGCCTAAGGGGGGTCGTAAGAAGATTAGTTTGATAGGAAAGCCAGGAAGAAGAGGAAGAAGTCTGCAAAGAGGAGGAAGCCACTGGGGGAGACTGGGCTTAGGGAAGCTGCTCCTGAGTCCTAATTCTCTGCGCTCATTTTAATTAATCACGTTTAATGCTGAAGCTCTGGGAATTTAAAGCCCGCGATAGCCGAGAACACGTCTGCTTAGAAGTATTCTAGAACAGTGCCTGGCACTTAGTAGGCGTGCAGTACACAGCTATAGGAGAAGGGGACGACAGAGGATGAAGTGGTTGGATGGCATCACCGAGTCGATGGACCTGAGTTTGAGCAAGCTCCAGGAGTTGGTGATGGACAGGGAGGCCTGGCGTGCTGCAGTCCATGGGGTCGCAAAGAGTTAGACATGACTAGCAACTGAACTGAACTGACACACTCATAGAAGGCAAGGGATGGACATCATCCTTGGCGTTGATAGTGTCCTCTTTCCCTTCTCCCGCCTCCTCCAGTGGCCCGTGGTTCACAGGAGTGGGATGATGCTATCAAGCCTCTCAGTAAGGGACATGTCGGGTCTATGTTGCTTTTCCCAGGAAAGCACGTGTGGCCCCAAGTTGAGGCCTGAAACGATGCCTTGCCACCCCCCCAGAAATGCTGGATGAGTTTTCTAAGGTCAGGTAACTGGTTAGCAGCAGAACTTTCCCTTGAAGGAATCCAAGTGGACTGTGGGGACTGGTGGCGTCCACATGGCTGCGCCTCAAACGTGGGGTGCCCGTGGGGACGCTCGCAGCCAGAGGGAACCTCCAAGGGTTGAGTGCGCCGCCGTCCTAGCCAGCCGGCACTGCTCTCCATAGACTGGGCCGGGTCATCCACTTCACAGACCCTCTGCCGCAGACATCAGGCCAGGCCCAGACTCACCTCTCCAGCGCGTGTGCGTGCCCACACACACACCCCTTGCTTCCTGAATTACACTCACGGAATGGAAGACAATCTTTCATCTCACAGTGGTGTGGGGACGGCTGTTGCCCGTCCTGTGAGTTGGTGAAGGACAGGGAAGCCTGGCGTGCTGTAGTCCAAGGGGTCGCAAAGAGTTGGACACGACGGAGCAAATGAGCAATAGTCTAGTTGATTTCTCATGGGTTACTTTCTGCTGTGCAGCAGAGTGATTCCGATTACACATTCTTTTTCATATTCTTTTTCATGATGGTTTATCATAGAACCTTGAATATAGCTCCCTGTGCCATACAGTAGGACCTTGTTGCTTATCCGTATAAGATTTTTTTTTTAAGGTTAAGTAAGAAACGTCTATAAACTGCTTAGTCCAGGGCCTGGAATGACCAGAGCGTTCATCGTTGAATCTAACACATGATTCGGGTCTAATTAGTATTTTTCAGGATTTAATCCAGCAACCTCAACTTCCTTTGGCCGTTCCCGAGTTAATAAATTAGAAGCACATGCAGCCAGCCTTTTGGCTGCTTCCTATCGCCAGGAGACACTGGCGTGGGGGACCTCTGCCCCATTCCAGCTGGAGCCCCAGGCCGCCTCCGGGAGCTGCGCGGCCGCCTGCTGAGCGGGGATCATCGCAGCCAAGGCTGAGAGGCTGAGAGGCTGAGAGGCTGAGAGGCTGAGAGGCTGAGCGAACAGGTGAGGCAGAAGTCACCGGGGTCTGCCCAGAAGCACTCCTCTTGCACAGTGAGTGAGTCACAATGGCCGCGTATGTGACGCTTTTGCTTCAATTGTTTGGAGAACTGTCAGATGAAGGATCATTCCAGAGGATTTGTGTCTCTTACACGGAATTCATTCTCTCTCTGTAGATGGCAGGTTAGTCCGGCCTCTTCAAAGTGTTAAATCAAGAGGTCTGAAAGGAAACTGGCGGTGGGCAAGCTGCGGTTTTCAAAGATGCTTGAAACGCAAGGAAGGGTCTCTGGACAGTCTGGGGATCACAGTGGGGATGAGCGTGGAAAACGATGGTGAAACCGTCTCACTGCGTACGCGCTTCTCTGCTGTCAGATTTGCACACTGGATTCCCAGAAGCAATTACACCATCAGCAGCAGCAGTTTGGGTTTGTAAAGGTCTTTTTTTGCACCGTCTATGAGCTATTTAGGTTCCATCTGTTCTAAGAGATTTAGAACTGGGTAACTGGGGAGAATATTTGTCCTCTTAGAGTTCTAAATTTTTACTACATTATGGAGTTGAGAACATAACATTTTTTGAAAACAGATTTTTTTTTCATATAATTGTATAGAAATTTGTATTCGGAAACCCTTCAACAGTGGAAAAGCTCATTACTCACAACTCTGGGTCACCCCTCGGCACTGCTGTGTCCTTCAGCAACAGAGGTGGGAAAACGAGAAGGATCCTTTCTAAGCCTGAGATTTATGTTCCGATATTTAGAGTTTATTTAGTTCCAGTTGTGTCTTAGCTTAAAATAAATCCTTGGGATGGTGGTTGGTCTAAAGAGGTATATATTTAAGATGTTATTTTTGGAAGCTGCTAGAGAATGAAATGAAAACTTGTGATTTTCCTTGAACTTGGCTTGAGAGTAAGATCAAGATTTTATGAACTTGGAGGTGCATACATTTACTCTGCTCAGACTTTCTAACTTGTAAACGATGGCTTACAGCGGAGCCCAGAATAGGCAGCTCAAATTCTATAGAGATTTTCTTAGTTCTGTCCCCATTTATGCATCCATCATTACCAAAATCGTCCATCATCCTCTTATTTAAAAAAATAATTATTGATACTCCAATATATTTGCATCATAAACACATATTATTGATACCATCCCATTGTTCATTTATTGCACATAAACGCTACACAGATAATTTAGGTTTGGCCCTTTATAGGAATGGCTGGAGAGGTTTTCGGGAGAGGTTAAATGGGACTTCTGTGTCCTCTCCTTATGAAACCTTCCCTGGGTCGGGAAGATCCCCTGGAGAAGGGAATGGCAACCCACTCCAGTCTTCTTGCCTGGAGAGTCCCACGGACAGAGGAGCCTGGCGGGTTACAGTCCACGGGGTTGCACAGAGTCGGACAGGACTGAGCGAGCAGCACTCATGAACTGTGCGTGATGCGGGAGATGCGGAAGGCAGAGCTGTGTGTGTGCCCCCGCTGAGCGTGCACATCTGGTCATGTGTGGCGCTAGGCCATCCCTGCAACATCTTTAACACACAGCTTCTGCTTTCTAGAAAAGCCCTTTTTTGTCTGTTTCATTAATTTGAAACATTCATAAAAGTAGAAAGCATAGTACAAAGATCCCCCTACACTCACCTCAACACCTACATTGAAGAATTGATATTTGTCATATTTGTCTTTTAATTTACTAAAACAGTTTAAAGTAAACCTATGTCAAGACAATTTACCCTAAATGCTTCAACCTGCTTCTTCAGAAAACAAACAAAAAACACATACCATCATTACACTTACAGTTATACATTATTAACCCAGTAGCTCAGTTGGTAAAGAATCCGCCTGCAATGCAGGAGATCCCGGTTCAATTCCTAGGTCGGGAAGATCCACTGGAGAAGGGATAGGCTACCCACTCCAGTATTCTTGGGCTTCCCTGGTGGCTCAGCTGGTAAAGAATCCGCCTGCAATGTGGGAGACCTGGGTTCGATCCCTGGGTTGGAAAGATCCCCTGGAGAAGGGAAAGGCTACCCACGCCAGTATTCTGGCCTGGAGGTCCATGGGGTCAGAAAGAATTGAACTCGACTGAACCACTTTCACTTTCATTATGCAGTTTAGTCCAGTTCAGTCGCTCAGTCGTGTCTGACTCTTTGCGACCCCATGAATTGCAGCATGCCAGGCCTCCCTGTCCATCACCAACTCCCGGAGTTCACTCAAACTTACGTCCATTGAGTTGGTGATGCCATCCAGCCATCTCATCCTCTGTCATCCCCTTCTCCTGCCCCCCTTTCCCTCCCAGCATCAGAGTCTTTTCCAGTGAATCAACTCTTCTCATGAGATGGCCAAAGTACTGGAGTTTCAACTTTAGCATCATTCCTTCCAAAGAAATCCCAGGGCTGATCTCCTTTAGAATGGACTGGTTGGATTTCCTTGCAGTCCATGAAGTGATGGGATCAGATGCCATGATCTTCATTTTCTGAATGTTGAGCTTTAAACCAACTTTTTCACTCTCCTCTTTCACTTTCATCAAGAGGCTTTTTAGTTCCTCTTCACTTTCTGCCATAAGGGGGGGTGTCATCTGCATATCTGAGGTTATTGATATTTCTCCCGGCAATCTTGATTCCAGCTTGTGCTTCTTTCAGCCCAGCGTTTCTCATGATGTACTCTGCATATAAGTTAAATAAGCAGAGTGACAATATACAGCCTTGACCCTAATTTTGTCTAAATATCCTGTATATATTCAATTCTCTGATTTCCCTTTAGGATCAAATCAAAGTCCTATTCAAGACCACACGTTCTGGGTTTGTTTCCTCTCTTTTAACCCAGAGCCACGCCCAGCTGTTCCCCCTCTCCTGCCTTCACTCAACCGTAGCATTGCCTTGTTGAAAAGACTCGGCCAGTTTGTTTTGCAGAATATTCCGTGTTTTAGATTTGCTTGATTGTTTTTCTTGTGGTACTGTTTACATGACCCCTTTATCTCTTCTGTACCTGGTAAACCTGAGTTTACCTAGAAAGGTGTGATTCATTCCAGTTAAACATGGGGAGTGAGACAGTCCAGACCTGGGTGACACCAGATCCTTCCTGCTGCATGACATCAGGAGGTGAAGATTTCTTCCTTCAAAGGCATCTCTGGAGCAGCTGAAACACGTACCTTTTCTCATGTGTCTTAAAAAACACCTCTGGACCTGAATTCAGAGCTGTGAAGGTCATTTAGCCTCTCTGATCTTCAGTTTTCTTGCAAGAGATAAAACCAATACATTTGGCACTTGGTATGGCTGGGGAACTGGTCCTCCACTGATGCCAAAATCCAAGGATGCTCAAGTCTCTTTATGCAAAATGGTGTAGTATATATGTGTAACCTATACATTCTCTCGTACACTTGAAATCATCTCTGGATTACTTGCAATACCTAATGCAATGTAAATGCTATATAAAGAATAAATAAAAGCTATATAATTGTAAATGCAATGTAAATGCTATGTAAATAATTTCCAGGATACAGCAAATTCAAGTTTTTAAAAACTGTTTTTTTAATTTTAAAAATTTTCACCTAGTAGTCAGGCTTTTTTTTTTTAATTAAGTTTTATTGGAGTGTAGTTGCTTTACAATGTTGTGGTAGTTTCAGGTGTGCAGCACAGTGAGTTGGCAATGCACATACACAGATCCTGGAGAAGGCAATGGCACGCCACTCCAGTTCTCCTGCCTGGAAAATCCCATGGACGGAGGAGCCTGGAAGGCTGCAGTCCATGGGGTCGCTGAGGGTCGGACACGACTGAGCGACTTCACTTTCACTTTTCACTTTCCTGCATTGGAGAAGGAAATGGCACCCCACTCCAGTGTTCTTGCCTGGAGAGTCCCAGGGACGGGGGAGCCTGGTGGGCTGCCGTCTCTGGGGTCGCACACGACTGAAGCGACTGAGCAGCAGCAGCAGCAGCAGCATACACATATCCCCTCTTTTCTGAACTTCCTTCCCGCTCAGGTCACCACAGAGCATCGAGAAGAGTTCCCTGTGCTACGCAGTAGGTTCTCATCAGGCGTCTATTTTACGCATAATATCAATCGTGTGTATATAAGTCAACCCCAATCTTCCAGTTCATCCGCCCACCTCTCCCCCACTTCCTCGGTCCATCCATCAGGTTTTGCTTTTTGGCATTCTTTTCCCCCCCAGTATTTCTGTTCTGCACTTGGTTGAATCCCCTGATTCAAAACCCAAGAGGTACTATCCTTATCATCTCCGTTGTATAGCTGAGAAACTGAGGCACAAAAAAGTGTAAGCCATTTCAGTTCAGTCGCTCAGTCGTGTCTGACTCTGCGGCCCCGTGGACTGCAGCGCGCCAGGCTTCCCTGTCCATCACCAACTCCCAGAGCTTGCTCAAACTCAGCTTAGCTGCCATCAAACTGCTGGTGAGAAGAGGAGACGAGTGTCAACTCAACCCGCCTGACTGCAAGGCCCGGGCGGGAAGTCACCGTATGAGCGTACCATGCAATAGCGAAGCAGTGAGCAGAAGCACCACTGGGTGTTGCGTTAGCAGATGGAGAAGATGCTTTCCTGTTTCTGTTGTTTTTTCTTTTTCTCAGATTTTCACTGATGGTATCCTATTACTTGTATAACCACAGTATGAGAGGAAGACACACAGCGTGGATATAAAATAGCAATCGGAATCATTTCTTACCTGCACTCTGCTCGTGGTACAGAAAATGGAATAAAAAGAATCACATCAACAATAATAAAGAAACTTTGCCTAGAGGAAAATAGACACGTTAAGCGATGCCATAAACAGACACTCTTTATTTTCTTCTTTGCAATTCAGTTCCTTTTGTCCTTTCTCATTTGACATATGGCTCACTTCATAAAAACGTTTAAATATTGATTTCCAAATAGCTTCACGTGGTCCTAAAACAATATTGACACACCATGTGGGTTTTTGGAAGGATCTGTTCTCGTGTTTCTATACAAGATGTTTAGGTTTTTCTTCCCCAGGATTTTTGAATCAAGAGAATTCGTTGGTCAATTATACCCAAACACGATGACCATGCAATTTCACTTTTAAAGGCTGTGGTTGAGTCAGTTTTAAAAGGCACGGCTGTCAGTGGGTCCTCTGGGTTAAACCTCTCAGATGAGCATCTGTCCTCTCCAAGGTGTGGAATCATACTTGGTAAAAGGCATTGCAACCCCAAGAACCCTCAGTCAGAGCCTTCGCGTATTTCGTCCACACACAGTAAAGAGAGCTGTGAAGACTCTGTGTAGTCTTCACCAGATTTCTGCCACTGAAATCGCTAGTAGGTTTTTTCCTGCCCTTTTCATTCTGCCACAAATATCAGAAATAACAGTATGTTTACTTTGATAACTGTAATAATCCCAATCCTGGAAATATTTACTGTAACTTGCATAAAAGCCAATAAGGTATTTGAGGGCTTCCAGGTGGCGCTCGTGGTAAAGCACCCGCCTGCCAATGCAGGAGACTGTGAGACGAGGGTTCGATCCCTGGGTCAGGAAGACCCCCTGGAGGAGGGCGTGGCAGCCCACTGCAGTATTCCCGCCTGGGGAATCCCATGGACAGAGGAGCCTGGTGGGCTACAGTCCACGGGGTCGCAAAGAGTCAGACACAACTGAGCAACTTAGCGCGCACACACATTCAAGACACTTGGAATAGATTTCAAATGTGTACACATCAGCCTAATATGGGAGAGAGCCAAGATCTCAGCAAGCTGCGGTTAAGATAACTATGTCACGAAATTGAAAGAGGATCTTTTATCATGCCTGGATGTTTCCAAAAAGAAAAGTTTCCTGAAATTTCACATAGCCTATTTCCACTCTAAAGCTACTAAAAATGATCATTTGGGGACTTCCCTGGTGGTCCAGTGGTTAAGAATCCGCCTGCCGATGCAGGGGACACAGGTTCAATCCCTGGTCCAAGAAGACTCTACATGCCTCAGGGCAACTAAGCCCGAGAGCCACAACCACTCAGCCTGCCCGCCAGGCTCCTCTGTCCCTGGGGCTTCTCCAGACAAGAGCACTGGAGTGGGCTGCCACGCCCTCCTCCAGGGGATCTTCCCAATCCGGGGACCGAACCCAGGTCTCCCCACTGCAGGCTGATTTGTTACCATCTGAAGACCAGAGTATAGATCTAAGTAAACTTGATATGAAGTCAGGCAACACTAATTTGTTCGTCATTAGATATCGCATTATTTACTCACATTGCATACTTGGCTGCCTCGATGTTACTCTTTTTTAATTTCATTTATTTATTTATTGGCTGCGCTGGGTCTTCGTTGCTGTACAACGACTTTCTCCAGTCGGTGAGTGAGGGCTCCTCTCCAGATGCGCGTGCGGGCTTCTCACTGTGGTGGCCCCGCTCATTCTGGAGCACGGGCTCTGGGGCGCTCAGGTTTCAGGCGTTGTGGCCGGTGGGCTCAGTGCTTCTCCCGGGCTCTAGAGCGCTGGCTCAGTAGCTGTGATGCCCAAGCTTAGTAGCTCCATGGCACGTGGGACCTTCCTTGACCAGGGATCGAACCAGTGTCCCTTGCATTGCAAGGTGGATTCTTAACCGGCGGACTGCGAGAGAAGCCCTCTTTGTTATTCTGTACTTTACTTTCTGTGTGATTGGGGCCAGACACTTAATCTCTCCTCCTTGTTTTCTCAGTTATAAAATGATGTTATGATTATTGTTTTTGTTTTTTAAAATATTTTCTTGGCTGTACCACATGGCTTGTGGGATCTTAGCTCCCTGACCAGGGACTGAACTCTCGCCCCTTGCATTGGAATCTGAGTCTTAACCATTGGACTGCCAGGGAGGTCCCCTAAAATGATGCTATTCAGTTATCCTTCCCCCACCAAAAAAAAACCCTGCTTTAAAAAAATGTACGTTGTCATATTAAAAATATCTGGAATCATAAATACCAAGATAATGATGTTATTGTCTTTGATAACTGTGACTTACTTTGCATCTCCAATATTTCCACAATAATATAAAAAAAGCAAATAAACCATGTATGATAGAAAAAAGTTATCCTCCTGAGGCTGCCCCGGTGCTCCCGTAAGGGCACGTGGGCCGGTGCTCTGATGCTGCCTGTCCTGTGTTCCCTGGCCCCTGCTCTCTGCTGCCTTTGTGCTTTCAGTGGGGGTGGGCGACCTGTCCGCCCAGGGGGCGGTGCCTTGGAGAGAATTCAGGGCTCCCTGATGCCATTCACCGGAGCGAAACTAACTGGGGCCAGACTAGGAGATCCCTGAAGCCAGGCCCTGCGTGTGCGTCCAGGAGCAGAGGAGGCCAGCAGCCCGCTCCCACCTGGAGGGGGCCCAGAAAACGGCGCCTGGACGCCTCAGAGACCTCCAGAGTCCCCTTGCTCTTCCTCGTCTCCATCCCAGGCTTTGCCACCCTCGCTGTCTAGACGGAGCCAACAATCTGACTGTGTAATTAAGCCGTGCGGTCACCCTGGAGACAGCAAGGGCTGAGAGACACGCTGGGCTCTCGCCCAGCACCTGCCCAGGTGGGCGGTCCAGGAGCCACGAGGAGGCACCGCCCCACCTTCCCCTCCCCATCCACCCTTTTTTAAAAAAATGTATTTAATTAACGTAGTTTAATTGGAGGATAATTACTTTACAATACTGTGATGGTTTCCGCCATACATCAACACGAATCAGCCATGGGTATACATGTGTCCCCGGTCCTCCGCCCCATCCTGAACCCCCTCCCACCTCCCTCCCCACCCCATCCCTCTGGGCTGACCCGGCGCACTGGCTTTGGGGGCCCTGCTTCACGCATCGAACTTGCACTGGTCATCTATTTCACCTAGGGCAATTCCATCCCTATAGAGCAAAACGGGGGAAATAAGACGCAGATGGCTCCCATTCTAAGATGCTTTCCTCCTTGCTGGGTTTCCCCAGCACGTGGGACCCCCGGCCTCGGCTCTGACCGGCAGGCCTTAGAGAAAGGACAGTGCGGGGAGCAGGGAGCTTGGGCATAAATGATGCCTCTCCCTCGGGTCTTCCTTACCCCCCGCCTGCACCCCGTCCCCGCCCGTGCTCCCTGTCACCACCCTCTGCCTCCATCTGTGTCAGAGGAAACCCCTTGAAGCATCTGCGAAACAAACAAAAAACCCACAAGGCTGTCTTCTTCCCCCAAGGTTCCTGGCACTCCTTTTCAAGACTGAAATTGTCACAGAAAATGATTTTGGTGGGTTCAGGAACATAAGTTTTAATTCTCAGCCCCCAAGCAAACATTTCAACCAAAGATCCCCTTACCCTAAAAAAAAAAAAAAAAGTGCCAAGTAAGTTTCTGCAGCAAAGAAAGACCTAGTATTTTCCCAAGCTTTCTTGCAAACAGAGGCCCCTTAGACAATATTTACATCTACGTGTGGGTGAGTGGAGACTGTGCTCCGGGCACTTTGAATAAGAGAGGCTTTGAGAGCTTCCAGTAAGGCTGGCGGGCATTGAGGCGTGAGGATGCTGTAACCCGGGAGCAAGCCCTGAGTCGTGAGAAAGATCTCACAATTGTGGAGTGCGCGCGAGGACCACGCCCTGTGCCAAGGGCTCTGTGTGCGTGCGTGTGCTCGGGCGTTCAGTCGTGTCCGACTCTTTGCGACCCCGTGGACTGCAGCCCGCCAGGCTCCTCTGTCCTTGGGATTCTCCAGGCAGGAACACCGGAGTGGGTAGCCATTTCCTGCTCCAGGGGATCTTCTCGACTCAGGGATCGATGTAGGTCTCCATCTCGACTCAGGGATCGATGTAGGTCTCCATCTCGACGAAGGTCTCTTGTGTCTCCTGCACTGGCAGGCGGGTTCTTCACCGCTGCAGTCTGGGAGGCCCATAGACTTGAGCTTCCTGTTTGACCTTCATAACCACCCCACGAGGCAGAAACGAATCTTCCTCATCTGCAGGTGAGGAAACCGAGACACAGGCTTAGAGCGCGGGTCCTGACGTGGGTCTCTGCCCCCAGGCCCTGCTTCTCCTGTGTGGTCCTGCCTCAGCCGTATTTGCAATCTGTGTTTTCACAAGCCCCCCAGGGCGATCCGTCTACACCTTCCCCTCTGGCACTGAGCCCAGTTCTTATCCTGACCCTCTGGGGTTCTCAGAAAGCTCAGTTGCTTATCCCTAACATGAAGATGGGCTCACGATTGTCGTGGAGAATTCAGTGGGACTTAGCGGCCGCTTTCTAAAGGTTTCTGTGCAGTTTGAAGTTTGAGTAAACGGCACTATGCAAATGGCCGCAATAATTAAAACCTGAGTTTCAAAAAGCTACATTTGAATGACAATAGAAGTAATACACACTCAGTATAGGAGATTTGGAAAATAAAGATGGAGAAAACATTAAGTTCTCCCATAAATCCACAATCCTGAGATAACCAAGGAAACAGTTGACTTTCTTCCCAGTATTTTCTCTCCACGTATATGTTTATGATTAAATATATTATTTTTCACAAATAGGGATCATTCTATATGTATAAATTCATATCCTGAATTTACTTCTCTTCACATTTATATGATGAGCACTTAAAAATTACTTTAAGCTCGTGAATACAAAAACTGCCTTCCAGGGCCCAGACTCTGGGTCAGAAAGTTCTTTCCACCTAGTTTTGTTTGTTTTTGTAAATTTTATTGAAGTGCAGTTGATTTACAATGTTGTGCTAATTTTCACTGTACAGAAATATATATGCTTTTTCATGTGCACAGGATATTGTGTCATTATGGATTACTCTTAATTTTTGTTAAGTATACACAAAGTATGGCAAAATACTAACAACTGGTAAATCAGGACGGAATATTCTAGGCTTTTAACATTCGTGGATGCCTGAAAACTTTTGTAAGAAAATGTCAAGGGAAAACAAAAGCAAATGATTTACTCCAGTGCTTCCCACAAGTCAGATGGGCTGAACCATTATCACCTGAAAAAAATATTTTTTAATAAAATTCTGAGTACTAAAAAAAAAAAGAATTAAATCCATCAACTTAAGAATTAAAATGGAGACTGCCCTGTGCTTGAGTATTTCAGAGATAAATCCATGGTTTAGAGTGAAAAGCTCATGAAAAGGGGGTGGGGGGCTGGAGGCAGGTCAGGAAGACTGTAGGACCCTGCGGGAGCCCACCTTTTTCTGGGCATCGCAGCCCCTCCACCTGTGGGGTGAGGAATGAAATCTGGGGCTCCAACTGTGCGAATTCCTTCCAAGTAGGAATTGTCTGGTTTTTGCTTTTAAGTCTCTGTGTCCCAGTGCTCAGCACATGCCCGGCACATGGTAGGGATGGAATAAATCTGATGGGTGAATGGATGGGTCAGTACATGAGTTGGTCAATGAATAAAGGAAGAAGTGGAGAAGCTGGGCCGCTGCCTGAGGGTATACGCGAGGCCTCTCTTCTGCTCTCCCTTGGCCCTGTGTCGGGGCTTTCCAGACGCTTCAGTGGTAAGGAATCTGCCTGCAGTGCAGGAGACCCGAGTTCCATCCCCAGATAGGAAAGATCCCCTGGAGGAGGAGATGTCAACCCACTCCAGTATTCTCGCCTGGAGAATCCCATGGAGCCTGGTGGGCCTCCATCCATGTGGTCACTAAAGAGTCAGACATGACTGAGCGCGCACACCAGTTTGGCCTGTCTGTGCCTCAAGCTCCACCACGAGAGCACTTCCTTGCAGCAGTCTTCAAGGGCCTGCTTTCACAACCGAGCATCCCTGGGAGGGCTCCCGTTACACTTATCAGCCTTTGCAAATATGTTGATTGGGATTTCAGGAAAAGGCTTTCCTCCCATTTGCCATAGTCAATAACACTGTAGGTAAACCAGCTTCCTAAGCTGAGTTCTCTGTTCTTTTGACTATTCATAAATTGTCTGCCCTTTAAGGGTATTGTCTCCAGGAGCAAGGAGACTTTGCCCTAGGAAACTCAAGGATTGTCTGAAGCAGAGAGATCATAGAATATTTGCACTGAAAGGTCTTAGGGTGTGACATTTTGTTCCCTGGCAAGGATGGAATCATCTGGTTAGGGCCATGTGGCCCCTACAATCTGCAGACTGTGTGTGTGTGTGTGTCTCTGTGTGTGTGCATGTGTGTGCCTGGAAATGGTATTTATTTATTTTAAAAAAATTTAAATGAATTTTTGTTGGCGTATAGGCAATGGCACCCCACTCCAGTACTCTTGCCTGGAAAATCCCATGGACGGAGGAGCCTGGTGGGCTGCAGTCCATGGGGTTGCTAAGAGTCAGACACGACTGAGCGACTTCACTTTCACTTTTCACTTTCATGCACTGGAGAAGGAAATGGCAACCCACTCCAGTGTTCTTGCCTGGAGAATCCCAGGGCTGGGGGAGCCTGGTGGGCTGCCGTCTGTGGGGTGGCACAGAGTCGGGCACGACTGAAGCCACGGAGCAGCAGCAGCTCGCCTGGAGACCTTGGCCCTGGGAAGGACCAGTGGCGAGCAGGACTGAGCGAAGACACGCCTGAACTGAGGTGGGGCTCATGGACTTGGACTTGCGCTTGTCAGGTCTTTGTGGGAGAATCTTAAAGCTCTCAGCCGGCTCTTCAGTTGACAACCAAGAGGAAGCAGGACGCGGCGCAGCCGCCGCCGCCTCCCCGCCAGCCCTGCAGCCAGCGGTCTTCGCTGCACCCCGTCATGAACCCCTCTGCTTCCAGCCGCAGCCCCCGCCCGTTTGCGCTGGCGCTCTCGGCCAGCCTTCCGACCCCTCTCCTGCTTCTTCGCCCCTGTTCTCTCTACTCCTGCTGCCGCGTCCGCCCCCACCCAGGCTCCGCCCGCCTCCCTCCCGCACCCCTCTCTGGTCTCTGCTCAGATGTCTCACCTGGTCCACCCAAAGCAGGAACCTTGCCCCACACCCTGCCCCACTTTCTACCCCCAGGCGTGCATGTGTGCTAAGCCGCTTCAGTCGTGTCCGACTCTTGGCGACCCCGTGGACTGTAGCCCACCAGGCTCTTCTGTCCGTGGGATTCTCCAGGCGTGAATACTGGGGTGGGTTGCTGTACCCTCCTCCAGGGGGTCTTCCCGGCCCAGGGATCGAACCTGCTGCTTAGTCTCTTGCATGGCAGGAGGGTTCTTTACCACGAGTGCCACCTGGGAAGCCCTCTCTACCCCTAACCTGCTGTATTCCTCTTCATTGCATCTCTCACCGCACGACACTTGATATATTTGTTTATTTGTCTTTTCCCAACTAGAATAGCAGCTCCCTGAGAACAAGGACGCTTGCTCAGTTTACTGCTGTGGTCCAGGGCCTAGAACCTTGCCTGGATTCTAATTTTTTTTTTTTTAAGTGCATGTTGAATGAATCTTAAAGAACAACAATGGTATGATTTTATTTTCATACCATTTTTGTACCATTACCATTTTTCCAATTCAATGTTCCTCTCTATTATTTTTTATTACCGTGTTTTTTATTTCAAAGGAAAATCCAGACTCAGAAGGAGTAGGCAGTTGTAAATTGATTCTGAAATGTCATAAAACATGAAATGAGTCTTTTCCATTTGCTCCACAAACGAGGCTCAGGAACAGTGGCCATCTGACTCTGCCCCGTGCGCCTGGGTTTCCTGGGTTATTTAAGGAAGGCCAGAGAGCCTGAGTTTGGGAGGACATCTGGCATTGTTTTCCACATTTAGCCGTGGGACTGTAGGGCCGGGTATGAGGCCTAAAGTTTAAATGCAAAGGTTCAAAACATTCAGGGGGTGAGAGATGACTTTTCTCAACTTGATTTAAAGAAAAAAAATTTGAAAATTCACAAATTCGTGCAAAACTCAGTATAACAGAGAGCTTGTGTTTGGTTTTCATGTGTGCTAAGTCACTTCAGTCGTGTCCGACTCTTTGAGACCCTATGGACCGTAGCCCATCCGAGTCCTCTGTCCATGGGATTCTCCAGGCATGGATACTGGAGTGGGTTGCCAGGTCCTTCCCCAGAGGGTCTTCCCGCCCCAGGGATTAAACCTGTGGCTCTGTGTCTCTCCTGCATTGGCAGGCGGGTTCTTTACCACTTGTGTCACCTGGAAAGCCCGCGTTTTGGTTTAGCCTATTTAAAAACCTTGTCTAGAATTTCCCTGGTGGCCTAGTGGCTAAGATTCCGAGCTCCCAATGCAGGGGGCCGGGGTTCGATCCCCAGTCAGGGAACTAAATCCCACGTGCTGCAGCTAACACCCAGTGCAGCCAGGTAAGTAAGTGAAAGTAAATGCATTTAAAAAATTGTCTAAGTTCACTGACAATACGACAATGCACCGGCCTGACAACTTCCTTTCCATCTTTATACGTATCAAGTCTACCTTTTAATTTCATGAATGGCATCCGTCAAGCTAGCAGCCCAAGAAAAAGGGAGCGTATTTATTTCACGAGCGGATGGTATGTCTCTGAAATGACCCTTCACAACCGCAGTCAAGCCCCTACGTCAATATTTCTCAAACTTTATGAGGCGGAAAAAATCACCTAGGGAGTCCTGTGCAATGTGTGCGGATTCCTGGGCGCCACGCAGCGAGATCTGGATCCTTCATGGTGGGGGGGAGGCCGAGAGGGGGCTGGTAAAGCCGGTGCCCTGGAGTGGGGTGCAGCGGAGCTCCCAGAGAGCCCAGTCCCCCTCAAGGTGAGGACCACACCTCCTGATGCCACAGACTCCACCCAGAGGCTCCTTAGAGGTTGTAAGGCTGAGACAGCTCTTCTGGAATGTTCTCCGGGAACCAACTGAGGGATCGCCCCAGAAAGGAGGGCAGACCAGGGGCTGAGGAGAAACAAACACCCCAAGATACAGCACTTTAATAGAGACTGACTCGGAAGCCTCCAACATTTTGCGAACTCTCTTTGGCAATTATCAAAAGATAATTCTCGTTAATCCTGACAAGACAAGCTTTCAGGTGACAGATTGATAGGGACACCTCCTTTCAACACTTGAGACTGTCTTAAACTTACTGCATCAGTTATAGCGGCCCCTCTGAACCCGTTCTGGTTTCTTACTGCTCATTTCTGAGGCTAGAAGAGTGACCCGGAGCTGAGCCCAGCTCCTCCATCAGAGACGTCCAGGGGCTGATCTCAGGAGGTCTGGGGAAACGGCCTGCAAACCGCACACCCTGAGAGCTACCATAGCCTGTGAAAATTCTTCAGTTAATAGTTGCGATGGGAGTGGAAGAAAGGGAAAGTGTTAGTCCCTCCGTTGCGTCCAACTCTTTGCTTCCCTATAGACTGCAGCCCGCCAGGCTCCTCTGTCCATGGGATTCTCCAGGCAAGAACACTGGAGTGGGTTGCCATGCCCTCCTCCAGGGGAGCTTCCTGACCCAGGGATCGAACTTGCGTCTCCTGCACTGCAGGCAGACGCTTCACCGGATGGGGGTGGTAGAGACTCTGTGTTGGCTTTCTCCCCCTGAATCCTGTCTTCTGTTTACATTGTTTTAAGGATGCACATATCATGCAGACATTCCTTGTTCAAACAGACAAAACACAAGCATATAAGTCAAAACAGAAGATCCCCACAACCCCTTCCCTGGTCTCGATCCGCACACAGAGCCCCACGCTTCTAGGCTGGGTCGTGTCATTCCAGACCGTTTTTGAAGAGTTGAAAAAAATGTCCTTTAGGCCAGGGAAAGGAACAGATGTCCACTTGGCTCCCCAGAGGGCTTCCCCGGTGTCTCAGGTGGTAAAGAATCCGCCTGCAGTGTGGGAGACCTGGGTTCGATCCCTGGGTTGGGAAGATCCCCTGGAGGAGGGAAAGGCTACCCACTCCAGTATTCTGGCCTGGAGAACTCCATGGACTGTATAGTCCATGGGGTTGCAAAAAGTCAGACACGACTGAGCGGCTTTCACTTTCACTTTGCTCCCCAGGGCTTCGGCAGAACCAACCTGCCTCCTTTCTCTCTCTAAGACCTGAATGGCTTTGGAAGGTCGGGACAGCGTCACTCCGCCCTGTGGCATCTCTCCACACAGCCGTCAACCTGCTGCCTTCCTGCTGCACGCGATCCACCGAGGATCTACTGTCTTCCTCTCTGTCTTCTGACTCCTGTCTCTAATCTGGGTCATTTCAACACACATCAGGGTCTCTTAGTTCCCTGGCCTGTCAGTAACTTGCTCCCCGTCCCCAGCATCCATCTCCCGTCACCGCTTTGTCTCGGCAGCACCAGTCACGGTACCCAGCCCAACCACAGACACTCCGCTCTCAGACCAACACCTCCCTCCCAGTCTCCCCAGCTGCCTTTGCTCGGTTGCTTCTTTCTCTTGCTTGGACATACAAGCCCTTTTCCTTTTCCAGGTGTCTGCTCTTACTTTTCTTCCGCCTAAGTGGGTCTTCTTACAGCTCCTCACTTTGCTGGATGATTCTCTGGTTCTGTGTCTCCTGAAGCTGTCCCCTCTCCTGGGAAGCCTTCCCTTCCCCGCTCTCTCTCTTTAACGCCTTCTCGTCTCTTTCACAGAGCTCATCAGTCTGTAGCTGTCTTGCTGTGTATTGTTTTATGTAGGATGAGCACTCTTAGGGTTTTCTCTCTCAACAACACAGTGAAGTTTTCTTAAGTTAAAAAAACCCCAACAGTGCAAATGAACTTCTTTATAAAAAAGAAATAGACTCACAGACATAAAAAACCAACTTATGGTTATCAAAGGGGAGAGGGGGAGGATAAATTAGGAGTTTGGGATTAACATACACACACTGCTATATATAAAATAGGTAAACAGCAATGATCCCCTCTATAGCACAGGGAACTCTACTCAATGTCTTATATTGAGCTATAATGGAAGATAATATAAAATGAGTACCTGTGGCTATGTATATATGTATAAGGGCCTCCCTGGAGGCTCAGTTGGCAAAGACTCTGCCTGCAATGCAGGAGACCCAGGTCTGATCCCTGGGTCAGAAAGATCCCCTGGAGAAGGAAAAGGCTACCCACTCCAGTGTTCTTGCCTAGAGAATTCCATGGACTGTATAGTCCATGGGGTCGCAAAGAGCCGGACACGACTGAGCGACTTTGACTTCACTTCACTTCACCCATTCCAGGATTCTTGCCTGGAGAATTCCAGGAATTTAGGAGCCTGTGGGCTACAGTCCATGGGATTGCAAAGAGCTGGACACGACTGAGCGGCTGGCGGCTTCACTTTTCCTTTATGTATAGACGAGTCATCTTGCGGTACAACTGAAGCCAGCACCACGCTGCAAATCAACTGTATTTCAATCAAAAATTTAAACCACTGGAAAAAAAATGTCAGCTTCAGGATTCAAATGAAGATGCTTAGTGGGAATTCCTGGTGGCCCATTTCTGACACAGAAGTCCTACCCGAAGCCTCCCTACACAGCAGTCCTCTCAGCCTCACCCTGGGCTTCCGGAGCCCGGGAAGTGCTGACGGGGCTACCTGGACTAAAGATCCCCCCGCAAACGGGCCCAGAATTTCGGAGGCCCGAGCTCCCTGATTTAAAGTGGCTGTTGGGAGCGGAGGAGGCAGGCATGTCCCGGGGAGGCCGCGTGTTTCCCCGTCCACAGAAGCTGCAGAGTGCCTGGCACCACGCAGGCAACACAAACACCTCTCAGATTTGGCAGCTGGATTTAGGCCCACATTTGCAGAGTTGTGAGCACAATAAAAGTTATTCTAAGAAACTGCTTTATGGTCGTTTTTATGCAGTCTTACACAACGAGACCAGATATACTGAGGTTCCATGGGCCTCACAGTCACTCGGGAGAAAACAGGTCTCACAGGGGAAAAAAATGGAGTGGTGGGGAGGGATTCCTGGGCCCCAGGGGAGGGACGGGGAGCTGCCAGGGCGCAGGTACCAGCGGGCAGGGCAGCCTGGGTCTGCGGCGGGCAAACAGGTGCATGAGGTGCCGAGGGCAGGTTGACACAGGGAGAGGGGCCCATTCAGGCTCATGGAGCCAGGGAAGCCGTGAGTCACTTACCCCAGGGGAGAGGGTCTGCCTCGTCCATTGCGATCAGAATCGCCAGCATTTATTAACCCTTTTCTGTGTGCCAGCCACTTGAGAGTCCTTTGCAAACACGCTCTCTAATCCTTGCACTCTACGAGTAGGAGTTATTTTTTCTCTTTTACTTCAGTTATAGGGAAACTGAGCCTAGGAGACTTGAAACAGGCTGCCAGAGGTCACGGGAATCGGAAGTGGCAACATCAGGGCTCAAACAGGACCCTGCTCATTGACCAAGCTGCTGTTGCTGCTGATCCCGTGCCCGCCACTATCAGCCCCCTCCCTGAACAATGCGGGTGGTGCTGGCTCTCGTCCCGCGGAGAGGAGAAATAAAATAAGACTCATTAGACCAAGGCTGTCTGGCATGACAGCCACCATCCACTCGCAGCTGGTCTCAACCGCATGTGGGACCCGCCGGATCAGACCAGACCAGGTTTCAGAGTCTCCGTGAAAAGATGACCGTGGCCGTTAAGCCCGTGGAACCTGAGCATACCTGGTCTCGCTGTGCATGACTGCATAAAAACGACCATAGGGCTTAGTGAAAAAAGATGGCAAATGGTCTCAGTAATTTTTATATTGATTCCAAGCTGAAGTTATAATATTGGGCTAAAAATATGCCTTTAAGGTGGATTTTACCTGTTCCGCTTTACTTTTTTTTTTTTTCTTTTTTTCGCTTTACTTTTTAAAATGCGGCTGCTAGACAGTTAATCATAGCCGTGGTTTGCATTGTTTCCTGTAGACGGCTCTGAGTTAACCCCCTCGTGTGGGACCATTAAGGGGTGGCCAAGACATTTCAGCTCGGCTCAGCCCGAATCACAACCTTGCAATTCTACCGTTTCTCTTATCTCCTCGGATTGGATACTTTTCCTCTATAAACTTCGCTGAATCTTCACAAGAGCCATTCTGTAATTTGATGATGTTTTAAAAAAAAAAATCTTCTTTCCCGTGTTTGTGGGTCTTCTTCCTCCTCGTATACCTGCCTGCAATCTGTGATGTGAGCTCGCTGTGAAAAGGGCCCGTGGGCTTTTCTAAAGGGCCACAAGCAGGGGGCGGCTGCGAGGACAGCGCTAGGCTGGAGAGACTGGGCCACTTCCGAGAGTGGGAGATCGCCTGCGCGCTGGGAGGGGCGGCAAGGGGCCTGCCTGCCGGACCGTGTGCGGCGTGGGCTCTGCGGGGAGCGAGGCCTGAGTGCCTGCTGATGAAGGTTAGCCTGAAGGGGTCGGTGCAGGTGCCCAGTGGCCGGTGGCACCTGCTGGCCTCTGAGAGGAGGGCTGCCTCCTGCCCACCTGGGGATTGCGTGCGTGTCTGACCCTCTGAGACCCCACTGACTGCAGCCTGCCAGGCTCCTCCGTCTGTGGGATTCTCCAGGCAAGAAAACTGGAGTGGGTTGCCGTTTCCCACTTCAGGGGATCTTCCTGGCCCAGGGATCGAACCCGAGTCTCTTGTGTCTTCCGCACTGGCAGGCGGGTTCTTTGTGGAGGGCTGCCTACTGCTCCACGCGGACCTGGGTCCTTCCTGCAAATCCCGAGCCCCCAGGTGCTCCCGTCAGGGTTGCCACAGCAGACCTTGAGGCGTGCCCCATGAGAAAGCAGACTTTAATGTAAAGTAGAGATGTGCCTAAAATGGGTCTCCCGCAATCCGAGACAGTAATACCGTTCCGAAAGCCCGGAGCCCCGCATCCCTTCCTCTGTCAGAGTCTCGCAGAGCTGGGTGCCGTCCGTTTTGTGATGAGAGGGGACACAGCTCCCATACATGTTTAAGGTGCTGGCTCTAACCCTGTCACTCGGAGGACAAAGCGGACTTTTCTGGAATGAATCATGCCTTAGAGAGAAAAGTCACATGCGTTCCTTGGGAACCTTGCAAGCTCACCCCCAGTCCCAGAGGGACAGAGGATAATAATTTCATGTTGTTGGCTACTTACTCCCTAGGGGTTCTGAAACACGGGTTTTCCTTTGAAAGGAAAGATGCCTCTTTTTTTTTTTTTCCTAAAAGCCATCACATGGCTCTCCATGGCATGGTTTGGCCCTGGCACCCACCACAAAGACATCTGTGTGTTCTCTGGGGCTGTGTGCCAGGCCCAGAGACTGCCCAGACTTTCTGCCCATCTTCTGTACAGAGGGCAAAGCCCCAGCTTCTGCCAGCCCAAGGCCACCGGAAGGCTGTCTGGGAACAGAGACAGCCTTGCTGCTGCCGCTGCAGCAGGCCCGGGCCTGGGTGTGACCTCAGGCCTCCATGCCCTAGTGTTCTTTGGGGCTGTGTGCCAGGCCCAGAGACTGCCCAGACTTTCTGCCCATCTTCTGTACAGAGGGCAAAGCCCCAGCTTCTGCCAGCCCAAGGCCACCGGAAGGCTGTCTGGGAACAGAGACAGCCTTGCTGCTGCCGCTGCAGCAGGCCCGGGCCTGGGTGTGACCTCAGGCCTCCATGCCCTCTGGCTGCCTGGCTCCCGGCGTCAGGTACCACGAGGTTGGAAAGGCCTGGACACGCAGCTTCGTTTGACAGACAAAGGGGCCACGTGTGGCCTGCCAAGTGTGTGGTCAGGGCTAACCAACAGTGTCTCCTTTGCTGGGAGAGCCTTGAAGGTGGTGACTGCTGTTTTTTTTTTTTTCCAAATGTTTGTTTCTTTGGCTTTGCCAGGTCTTAGCTGCAGCATGTGGTCTCTCTACCTGCAGCATGTGGGATCCGAACCCGGGACCCCTGCACTGGGAGCACAGAGGCTTAGACCATCCTAGGTCAGGGGTGGAGCTGGGGAGGCCAGTCGGAACAGTCCCTGTTTGTATACTGGGAATCGAGGGTAGGGAAAGACGCCCTTGCTCCCTGACTGGGACTCCGAGGATCTGCGTGAGTTCTGGTGGGAGAAGGATGGAAGGGTGGAGAGATGAGCTTTCATTTTTCATGGGTTTTGCACACACACATGTCTTTCACATAGAAAGAGAACACAATGTGCCTTAAAAGTTTCACACCTGCAATCATTTCTATGAGATTATTTCTGGTTCCCCCCGCCCCGCCCCGACCCCAGCCCGCAGGTGAGTGATTTCTTTCTTTTATTGTGCTGTATTCTACGTTTTCTAGAGTATATAGGACTTACATAGTACAAAATAAAAGCTGCCTTTAAAACGGCATCAAAGCTGACAGATTTAGAAATGTAACCAGACCTATGTGAAGGCAGGTTGAGAGCAAATAAGCCTTTTTTACATTTGAAAGGTGGTGACTTGAAGTGCCCCTTGACCCCTCCCTTCCCTGGGCTGTTTACTTGTCTCTTGTCAGGTACGAGGTGGTGGTTGTGCCCTTTTCTAGAAAAAGTCATGGAAAACATTACCGACCAGTGCATTTATTCCAAGCCACTGTCCAATCATTAGCCACTGAGCCTCCAATCTGTTAAGTGATTTATCTATATACGCACACACATATATATATTATGCAGTAAAATAGGTAATTTTATAGCAAAATCGATCTGAAATTATGAAAATCAAGCAAATAATAAAGTGGGAACTCTCAAATATCTGAGCCATATATATATTGTTCTTTAACTCTACAGGGTATTATCATGTTTCTAGCCCTCAAAGTGGACAAAGTGACAGTGTGAGAAGTACTTGCAAGCAGCACGAGAAACGTGTTTTTGTCAGCGCGCTCTTTCCCCCTCCTTCAGACAACGCGCGTGGAAGACGAGAAAGATTAGTCACATGGGGGAAATGAATAGGTGAAGACAAGTCTGTTTATAGGCACATGGCAGCCCTTTAACCCACCTCTCGGGGGGACTCACCTGACTCTCAGTTCCTTTGAAGTTTTATTCCAACAGTTCAAAGAATCAGTCCACTAAAAATATTAAAGAAAAAGTATTGATCATTTTAAAAGCACACAATATTGAAACGCTTTTCCCAATAAATCTCTGCATTGGCCTGTTTAAGATTATTTCAGTTCTTTGCTCAATCTAGTGGAATATTCTAAACCACAGTCCTACCGTGTGCAAGAGGTTCAACAAGTGCTTGGTTTTCGTGGCCGTCCTGACTATATGTCCATCCTTGGTTTTCATACAGGTCTCTCTTGCTTTCAGCTTGTTCAGTTGCTCAGTCGTGTCTGACTCTTTGTGACCCCACGGACTGCAGTACACCAGGCTTCCCTGTCCTTCACCATCTTCCGGAGTTTGCTCAAACTCACGTCCACTGAGTTGGTGACGCCATCAACCATCTCACCCTCTGTCGTCCCCTTTTCCTCCTGCCTTCAATCTTTCCCAGTATCAGGGCATTTTATGCTTTCAGCTATAAAACTGATAAAAGAAGTAGCTAATATAATGGACAGAATCATTCCTCCAAAATTTGGAGACTTTGAGACTTGTCACCCCAACAACACAATGAGCTCTTTGAAGGCAGGGACTGCCTTAAATCATCATATATATATATGGCTTTACATTCTCCCTAGACTAAAAAGGGGCTTCCCAGGGGGCTCAGGGGGTGAAGGGTCCGCCTACCAAAGCAGGAGCCGCAGGAAACACGAGTCTGATGCTCGGGACCCCCTGGAGGAGGGCATGGGAACCTGCTCCAGGATTCTTGCCTGGAGAATTCCGTGGACAGAGGAGCCTGGCGGGCTCGAGTCCACGGGGTCAGACATGACTGAGCACCTAAGCACGCACACATGCAGACTAAATAGAGACGAATGAATGAATGAATGAACGGCAAGAATAGCACCTGGCACCAAAAAAGGATTTTGTCAATTACTAGTTTTTCTAGGCCTTAAAAACACTATACACTGTTATTAAATGCAAAGAGAAAAATGGAAGCTTTAGCATGGAGAGAACTGGCAGACAGTGCCTAGAACAAGTGATTAAAGTGAACATCAGGGACGTCCCAGGTGGCCCAGTGGCTGAGACTCTGCTCCCGATACAGGGGATCCGGATTTGATCCCTGGCCGGGGAACTAGCTTCCACATGGAACAGCTAAAGATCCAGAGCAAACAAATAAATATCAAAAAAGTAGATTCTGTCAGTAAGGGGATAGACTGACACGGTGCCTTGAGAAGGACAGCATCACCTCAGGGTGTTCCTGCCAAAAGTACACGACCTGAATCAAGTCACAAGGCAACGTGAGACAGACTCACATCAAGAGAAAAGCTACAAAAAAACCCAGATCTAGGCTCTTCAGAAATGGCGATGTCCGCAAAGACCACACACAGAGAAAGAACAAAGGCGCTATCGATGATTATCACGCGAAGTGGAGTAAGTCAGAGACGACCTAGGATCACCAACATGTGAAGTCTCAACAGGACACAGACGAACATACAAAACAGAAACAGACCCTCAGACTCAGAAAACAAACCATGGTTCCCAGAGAGGAAAGGTGGGGAGGGAGAAATTAAAAGTTGAGGGTTAACAGACACTCCTACATATAAAACAGGTGACCAACAAGGGCCTACTCTCCAGCACAGGGAACCGCATTCAATACCTTGTATTAGGTTGGTGCCAATGTAACTGTGGTTTTAGACCCTGAATTTTAAATTATTATAACTAGGCTCAAACACATCTTTATTAATCAAAATAGGAACCAGTAAAATCAACACATTTTTGCCAACAAAAAATAACTTTGTTTATTCCCCAAAGCCTAAAAATCTGTGCTCAGGATTCCGTGAACTCTGGGAAAGCATTTTCTGCCTCCTGCTGGTTGTGAAAGAGTTTTCCCTGCAAAAAGTTGTCGAGATGCTTGAAGAAGTGGCAGTGGGTTGGCGAGAGTTCAGGTGAATATGGAGGAAGAGGCAAGAATGTGGGCCAGTTTGTCCAACTTTGGAAGCGCTGGTTGTGCTGAGCGCAGTGAGTGTCGTCCTGGAGAGAACTGGGCCCTCCCTGAGGACCAGTGCCGGCGGCAGGCACTGCACTTTTCGGTGCGTCTCACGGGTCTGCTGAGCGTACTTCTCAGACGGAATGGTTTCACCAGGATTCAGAAAGCTGTAGTGGGTCAGGCCGGCAGGAGGCCACCGAACAGTGACCAGGACCTTTTTTTGGTGCAAGTTTGGCTTTGGAAGTGCTTTGTAGCTTCTTCTCAATCCAGCCACTGCGCTGGTCATTGCCAGTTGTTGTGTAAAATCCACTTTTTGTCACACATCACAATCCGATCGACAAATGGTTTGTAGTTGTTTTGTAGAATAAGAGAAGATGACACTTCAAAAGGACGATTTTTTGACTTGAGATCAGCTGAGGAGGCACCCACGTACCGAGCCTTTTCACCTTTCCAATTTGCTTCAAATGCTGAATAACTGTAAAAGGTCAGCACTGAGTTCCTTGGCAAGTTCTTGTGTCGTTGTAAGAATATCAGCTTCGATGATCCTCTCAGTTGGTCACTGTCAACTGCCCATGGCGCTCACTGCCCTACTAGTCTTCAGGGCTCTTGTCTCCTTTGCAAAGCTTCTTGAACCACACTGCACTGCACATTCAGTAGCAGTTCCTGGGCCAGGTGTGTTGATGCTTCAAATTGTCTCCACTGCTTTACGACCCATTTTAAACTCGAGTGAGAAAAGCTCTCAATTTGCTTTTTGTCTAGCATCATTTCCCTAGTCTAAAATAACTATAAATAGTAGTAATGTCATTAGCAAAAAAAAAATGAATTGAGAAATGCACATTAAAATGATGTATAACATAACCACATTTATTTAAGAATGTAATCCAATATCAAACAGCAGAGTTTAACAATGCAAAACCCTAATTACTTTTGCATGAACCTGATAATAACCTGTAACAGAAAAGAATCTGAGAAAGTATATATATATATATGTTATTACTGAATCCTTTTGCTATACACCTGAAGCTAACACAAAATTGTAAATTTATACTTCAATAAAAAGTAAATTTATACTTTAATAAAGAGAAATAATTTTTCAAAAAGACTTGAAGGTTGAGAGACTGTTCCAGATTAAAGGAGAGCAAAGAGACTTGACAACTCATACATTATGTAATCCTGGATCCAGCACTGGGAGAAAAATTGCCATAAATGACGCCCTTGGGAAATAGGCAAAATGTGATTGTGGACTGTAGCTTAGGTATTAGTATGGCATAATATTAAAGTTTCTGAATTTGATAATTTTACTGGAGCTATGTAAGCTGTTTTTGTTCTTAGGGGATACATGCTGAACTACTTAGTTGGCATAAACGGTTCAGAGAAAGAAAAAAATAGAATCCCATAAATTTTAGCACAATTTTTAAAAATCGAGGTGAAATTCCCACAACATGAAGTTGTCCATGTAAAAGTGCACACTTCAAGGACATTTAACAGAGCCATAGGTCTGTGCACCCAGCTCTCTCTAGTTGCAAATCGCTTCCATCATCTCAAAAGAAAACCTCCAGAATGTCTCTGTCATCCAGCGGTTGAGACTCTTGAGACTCCGCTGCCGGGGTCTTGGGTTTGGCCCTGGTCAGGGAACTAAGTTCCCACATGGCAGGTGGTTTGGCCAAAAATCCAAAATGACAGCAACAACAACCAAACAATCCCTGCTGCCCATGAAGCAGTCGTGTCCCTTTCCTCTTACCTGCGTCGCTGGTCTTTATTTTCTACATTTATGAATCTACCTATTCTGGAGTTACTGTGAATGGACTCATACAATATGTGGGTTTACATGGTTCCTTTTTTTTCACTTTCTTACTATTGTGTCTTTGAGGTTCATTCCCACTGCAGCGTTTATCGAGCGCCAGCCCTTATCTTGGCTGACTAATATCCGTTGTACACAGAGACTACACTTTGTTTATCCACTTGTCCATTAGTGGATGCTTGTGTTGTTTTCCCCCTTTGGCTACTGTGAATAACGCTGCTACGTGTTCAAGTCCCTGGTTTCACGTGCAGCATATACCTAGGAGTAGACCTGCCGGTCCGCTGGTAAATGGGGGCTTAACTTCTTAAAGGAGCTGCCAAGCCTGTTTTCAAAGGGGCGGCGTCGTTTTACTATGTGGACTGCTCTTACAACTCTTCTCAGAGCTTGAAATTATTTCAAAGTAAAAAGTTAAAAAAAAAAAATTCAGTGTGTGCACCCAGGCGGAAGGGAAAGGCAACCAAAATTCAGGGAAGTGGGAAGGGCCGAGCACTTAACCCCACCGAGCAGACAGGCGTGGAGACTGGGAGGGTGAGAGTCAGGTGGGGCAGCTCGAGGGGAGATTCCGGAGTGGAAACTTCTGTCAGGGGTGACACAGTCTGAAAGTGCTACCCCAGCACTTCCAGGACCAGAAACCCAGCCCGGGGAACGCGGAGCGTGCACGGTGCGCCCCACTGTCTGGGCGGAGGTTCACTACCACCCTGCGGCGCACGCGGGCGCAGTGAGCTTGCACCAATACTGCGCTTTCATCTGTGTGCATCCGTGGGCGCCGCCGTGTCCCCTGCAGAACGCTGCCTGGGTGTCGGGCTGCTGGGACCCTCGTGGGTAGAAAGAGGGTCAAGTTCCCCCCGTGACTGCGCCGATACTTAAATCAGACAGTGCGGGTCCCGGAAGGCGCTTGCAGACCTTGAGGATTATGACTGAAGCCTGTAAATTCCATCCACGTCCTGCTCGGTCATTCCCCTTGCAGCTCAGCCTGTGGCTCCCTAACCGGCCCCACAGGGATCTCCCAGGAGCTTGTGAGAAATGCAGACTCTCAGGCCCCCCCCAGTTGGAGGAACCAGAATCTGCATTTCAACAAGATCCGCAGGTATTTGGCAAGCTCACCGGAGATTAAGGGCCTTCCCTGGGCAGACGGTAAAGAGTTGGTCTGCAGTGCAGGAAACCTGGGTTCAATCCCTGGGTCAGGAAGATCCCCTGGAGAAGGGTGTGGGAACCCACTCCAGTATTCTTGCCTGGAGTGTTCCATGGACAGAGGAGCCTGGCGGGCTACAGTCCATGGGGTCGCAAAAAGTCAGACACGACTGAGCAATTTACATGTCACTTAGAGCTTGAGCACTGCTTCTGCACCCACTATATCAAACGTGACTTAGCAGCTGAACAACAGCAACAAATGTGTGAAATCGATAATCAACAAGGCTCTCTTGCACAGCACGGGGACCTCTACCCAGTACCCTGTAGTGACCCATATGGGGAAAGATGCTGGAAAAGAATATTTATATGTATATGCATAACTGCGCCGCTTTGCTGTACTCTGAAACTAACACATCACTGTGAATCAATTCTTTGTTGTCTTCAGTCGCTAACTCGTGTCTCTTTTGCCACCCCCATGGGCTGTAGCCCACCAGGCTCCTCTGGCCATGGGATTTCCCAGGCAAGAATACTGGAGTGAGTTGCCATTTCCTTCTCCAGGGATGAATCAACTACATACCATTATAAAATTAAAAAAAAAATTTTTTTTAAGTGCTGCCTTAGTGCAGAGATTCCTAACTTTTTTTTATTTGAACAACCATATGGAATCGCTTATGAAAGAATTCAGATTCCTAGGCTACCTGGGAGTAGAGGTTAATCCAGTGCACCCAGGGTGAGGCCCTGGAAGGGGCATTTGTACCAAGCCTCCCAGTGAGTCTTCGGCTCAGAGAACTCTGCTAAGCAATACTTGAAATGCACAGTTTTAAAGGCAAAGGGGGAAATCCCCGAGAGAGACTGTAAACGCCTCTCAGAGCAGCCTGGGCCCGGAGGCTTTCTGCCTGCTCACACAAGCCTCACTGGACCTCTGAGCCCTGCTGAACAGAGTTCCGCCTTAACCCTGAAACCAGACAAGGAGCCTTCTAATCCCACTGCTCAGGAGGGGGCGGAGGCGCTGAGAGGGTGGGTGGTGGCCCCAGGTCCCTCAGCCAGGAAGGAGAAGCGGGACCTGATTCAGACCAACTTCTTTCCAGTGGCCAGGGCGCCGGCACGTGTACCGATCCGAGGAGTCAGCCTACCAGGACCTCCCCCTCTTTCCCTCTCCTCCTCCGCCCCAGAGGGTGGGAGCAGAGAACACGCCCGGCCTTGGGGCTGGAGGGCTTCCTCTGGCTTCCAGCCCTGGTTCCCTCTCTTCTCCAAACCTCCATCTCCTTACCTATGAAACTGGAATGGCATGAGGGCAGGGTTAAAGAAAAAGGCTTTCGGTGAGGGTTAAAGATAAAACACATTTGGTTTCCCGGTGCCTAGTGCATGGGAGCCATTTCTGTTATTTTCTTGCAGCTGCAGCAGGACGCAAAATTTAAGGATGAAAACTAAGGAGATGTTTAGGGCATGGCTCCTCAAAGAGAAACTTTCCCTGAGTTCTGACACATCAGGTGTAGTCAGATGGTTTTGGTTCACAAGATATATTAGTTTCCTGTGGCCTCTGGTACAGATCACCACAAACGTGGTAACTCAAAATAACAGAGATGTGTTACCGAAGGGGAAATGTGATGGGGAGGACTTTGGGATTAACGCACACACACTACTATACACAAAGTAGGTGATCAACAGGCCCTGCAGACAGCACCGGGAACTCTACTCAGGATTCTCGAATGGGCTGTATGGGAAAAGAACCTGAAGAAAAAAAGGATTTTGTTGTTGTTCAGTTGCGTCCGACTTGTTGCGACCCCGTGGACTGCAGCACGCCAGGCCTCCCTGTCCATCACCAGCTCCCAGAGCTTGCTAGCCTCTAGAACTGAGAGAACACACTTCTTTTTTTTTTTTTTTTATCATTAGGTTTTATTTTTCAATTTAATTTTCATTTTATGTTGGAGTATAGTTCATTTACAATGTGTTAGTTTCAGGTGTACGGCTAAGTGATTCAGTTATATATATATATATATATATATATATATATGATTCACTTATATCAACTCTAGTCCAACCTGAGATAAAAATTAAATTAAAAAATAAAACTCAATGATAAAAAAAGGAAACAGAAATGTGTTCTCTCCGTTCGAGAGGCTAGAAAGTCAGAAATGGACGTGTGGGCAGCCCTGCCCACCTCCAGGGTCTCGAGGTGGGCATCTCCCTGGCCTGCCCCCCAGCCTGGGAAGGGGGTGCTCCAGGCCGCCCTGCCTCTGGAGGCAGAGTTCCAGGCCTTGCCTCCCCCGCATGTCTCTCTGTATGTCTTCTTTTCTGTCTCCTGGAAAGACACTTGTCACTGGATTTAGGGTCCACCCATATGATCCAAACGGTCAGTTCCTTAATTATTAATGCATCACAAATAAGGTTGCATTCACAGTTTCCAGGCGTTAAGACACGGCCCTGTCTTCCCCGGAGCCCAGGTCAGCCACTGCCCCAGGCGTGGGGTGCGCCTCCCCTCTCTGCCCCGGGAGAAGGGCGCCCCGTGGTCCAGGACAGGCGGGGGGAAAGGGGCCCGAGCACCGCTTGCCCAGTCTTCTTCCTCCAGATGCTCCCGGTTCCCACCCTGCTCCCCGCACCCCTGCCCCCAGCTTCCCAACCCTCAGCTTTGGATCCCGTGCTCCACCCAGGGCCTTCAGGTTTCCCCTTCAGATTCCCAAGTGTTGACAGGCGCTGGCCAGCCCAGGACAGGCTGATCTTGGCTCAGGTGCTTTTCCTTGGACCGGTCACCTGGGGTCCTGTGGGGCAGGGATGGCAGAAACATGTGACTCTGAAAGGGGTCCTCCAGGCCTGCTCCTCGAGGGGGTGGAGAGCATCTCCTTAAGGCGGGGCATGGTATTTGGGTAGACAGCTCTTGCGTGGGCCTTTGGAGGAGAACACGGTGGAATCCTGGGTTCCACACTGTACCTGGGGCTGAGCTCCATTCATTGAAGTGCCAAACTCCTTTTTACAGGGAGACACGTTTTCGGGGAGACGTCAGCCTGAATCCTGGGGTCGCGTTAGAAGGGAGGCTCCGGTAATGATGTAATCAGAGTGGTCCTCCCACTGACTCATCATCCCTCTCGTTTCTCATTGAAGTTTTGCAACAAAACTGCACAGGAGCCCCCAGCCCTGCCCCAACTCCACGGAGCCATCAAGGACGCGGAGGCCTGGAGCCGCTAAATGACTTGCCCAAGGCCACCTGGCTGCCAAGTACAGAGCCAGACAGGCCCGCCGCCTTCTCAGCATCCCATCACCTTCTTTTCAGTAATGACTGCTTTCCTTAACGCCACACATTAGTCACTCCCTTTGGAAATCAGGTTTGCGTTAATACCCAGGGTGGCGTGGGCTTCCCAGGTGGCGCTAGCGGTAAAGAACCCGCCTGCCAATGCAGGAGACGCAGGAGGTGCGGGTTCGATCACTGAGTCGGGAAGATCCCTGGAGGAGGGCACGGCAACCCACTCCAGCATTCTTGCCTGGAGAATCCCACGGACAGAGGAGCCTGAGGGCTTACAATCCATGGGGTCGCAAACAGTCGGACGCAATGGAAGCTATGTAGCATGGGTACACAAGGGTGCCGTGTTAGAAAAGACGCCTGAATTCTGACGCACTCCGATCTGGCACGAGCATAGGCCTGTGGAGGGAGTGGGGGTGGAGGACGGGCCCTCCTGGAAGTGGGGGCTCCGTCGGCCCCAGCACAAGCCTTGGGGACCTCAGCCTCTTTCCCTCCATCTTTTCTTTCTCTCCTGGTATGATCACTGAGGGCTGGATGCCTGTAAATCATGGGAAGGAAATTAATCAAAGTTATTTATCTTTCCCCAGCCAGGGATTAAGGGTGGGGAACTTGAGCAGAGCGCAGGAAGGACCCCTGGCAGCTCTGAAACCCCTGTCTGTGTTTGGAGATGAAGCTACACAGCGTCAGACGCAGAGGTGGGAAGGGGCGCCTTTGCCAGGCAGCGACAGGCTGGCTGCCCGGGAAGGGGCTGGGGACCCCTCGAGGTTTTAGGGCGGAGCCTGCCTCTCCTTCCTCCCAGCCGAGGCTCGCGGTGACCTTCAGGAAATGACACTGGGGAAGACTCCTCTTTTCCCAATACCCCCCCACGCGTTCTTCATTTTCAGAAAAATAATTACTTTTGGAAATAACAAGGTAATAATGAAATGAACTCCATTTTTGGTGGACGGCCCTCACCAGACACGGAAGCAGCAGGGCTGTGCCCCTGGGTCTCCATCACCTCTCTCTGGAGTCTGCACTTTTTTTTTTTATGCTTCAAATGCATCTTTGGCGAAGGATATGAACTCCACCCGTCCAACTCAGGACGTCATTAGGGCCTCAGCGGGCCTGCTGGGCTCTGTGGCTGCGGGTGCTAAAAATAACCGGAGAGGTTAAAAAAAAAAAAAAGTGGAAGCAGATTTAAGGGCTCTTCTGCAAAATGAAACCCAGAAGCTGAGCCCTGGGTGGTTCTATTTAAAGGCGATCACCATCTCACCGTTCCCGTGGAGCTACACGTGAAGCCTGTATTCCTGGAGCTGAGCCGGGCGGGCGGGGACCGCTCCTCCCCCGCGCTCGGCGGGGCCGCCCCCCGAGGGGCAGGCGGCCGACCTCGGCGCAGCCCTTTCCTCCCACAGGCGTCACTTTGAATTGAGGAAAGTGAAAATAAAGTTTTGGAGGCCAATGTCACAGTTTTATCTTCTGTGAAAAGCAAAATCAATGAGGCTCTGAAAACTTACAAGCGGTTAGACTTCCGTGTGGCCCTTGCCTTGGAGAGGGAAACAGAGAGAGTCAGAGACCCAGAAAGAGACAACAGACAGAGACGGGGAGACAGAGAGAGACGGAGAGACAGAGAGAGAGAGGGACTCGGGCTGCACTGTTCCAAGCAACAGCCGGCAGAAACCTTCTCTCTCTTTCCCCTGCTCACTGCCACCTTTTTATTTTATTTTTTTTTAACACATCTGCTCTCAATCTTTATACACCAGTGGACAAAAGCAATTAGACAGCTCTGCTTTCCACGTCAAATGAAAGTCATATATTTTCCACGGCTGTCTCATTTGGTTACCCAGCTCTGCAGAAAGAGCTTAAATGGAATTTCAATTTCGGGCCTTCGCTTGACAGTCCTGTTAGTGGCGTGAGAGGTCAGGGCAGCCGCCTCTCCCAGAACCAGGAGAGGAAGGGCAGAGGGACAGGTGTGGGCTGGCACGTGCCCACTGCCCAGTCTTCCCAACAAGCTGGGCGGGCGGGGCGCCTGTGATCCCGGCTCAGGCTTGACCGACCCAGCGGAGGAGGCGACGGGAGCCTCCCTGGAAGGGGAAACTCCGACGGTCGCTCCAGTGGTCGGTACTCTGCCGGAGACAGAACGCAGTACAGCCCAGCCTAAGCAGAGAAGAGAGTTGGTTCCTAGACCCGGGGCGTTTGAGAGCGCGAGTCTGGCCAGACACAGATGATTCTGAAGCGTCAAACAGCGCCATTCACTTTCTTCCTTCCCTTGACTCTGCCAAGAAGAACAACTCCAATGAAGGGTTGCCTGGGATACTTCCTTTTTAAAAAAGATTTACTAAAATTTTTAAATTATATTTTTGTAATTTTATTTGTTTATTCCCTGCGCTGGGTCTTCATACTGCGAGGGCTTCTCTCTAGGTTAGATGAGTGGGGGCCGGTCTCTAGCTGCGGTGTGCGCGCTTCTCAGGGCAGTGGCGCCTCTTGGTGGGGCCCCAGGCTCTGGAGCATGGACGTCAGTAGCTGTGGTGTGTGAACCAGTACTTGGGGCTCCCAGGCTCCGGAGCGCGGATTTCAGTGGTTGTGCTGCCCAGGCTTAGCTGCTCCTCGATATGTGGGGTTTTCCAGGATCAGGGATCAAACCCACGTTCCCCGCATTGGCAGGCAGATTCTTACCTACTAAGCACTGGGAAAGCCCTACCAAGACTTCCAGCAATGATTCTGGAATGCATTCTCATTGAGTGAGGCGCCCAACCTTAAACTGATCACACCTTTGAGTCCCTGGTCCATTCCTGGAGATGGGAATGCAGCCAACTCCACGAAACCAGAGGACTGAATTTAGGTTGGGGTTTCTGCAGAGAAAAAAACTTTCAGAAGAAGGGGGAATGGCTACAGAGCACTGTAGCTACCCTCCATGGGAGCCCTTGTGAACCACAGCTGGGCACCCCCTCCAGGCTAATGCAGCTTGGTGCACCCACCGTTTAGGGGGCTGATGGCACCCAACTTCCTTTGGGCGGAAAGCCACTCCAGGCCCAGGACGCAAGGCTGAGTGCGTGGCGATGAAGCCGGGTACCAGCCCCCTTGCCTCCTCAGCAGGACGCTCTTGCACAGTGCAGCACCTGAGCGACTGTACCTGGCGGCCCCATTGGGTAGGCAGATGTCCTGACCTCCAGCCACGCCATCTTAGAAGAGCCCCTTCCCCCGAGAGTTCTTGTCGGACAAGCTTAAGCTGTGGCTTCTGCGTGAGGCCACACACAGTATCCATTTTACAGCTTCGTGTTTGTTCAGCCTTGAATGTGTGAGGTTAACCTGTGGTGGGGGCGTGCTGGAGACCGGGCCAGACCTGGCTTGGTTGCTGGCTCTGTCCTTAAGCATCTGGGCTTTCCTGTTCCTGTCCTGATGCTTTTCTGGGTCTCAACCTCCTCGGGGGGACGAGAAAATGAAAGTGAAAGCGTCAGTAGCTCCATCGTGTCTGACTGTGCAACCCTGTGGACTGTAGCCCACCAGGCTCCTCTGTCCACGGGATTTCCCAGGCCAGGATACTGGAGTGGGGGGACTTTCCCTCCTCCAGGCCATCTTCCTGACCCATGGATCAAACCTGGGTCTCCTGCATTGCAGGCGGATTCTTTACTGTCTGAGCGCCCAGGGAGGCCCCTGCGGGACAGGAGGACCCTCCCCAACACTCCCCCCCTCCCACCCAAAGCCCGACTGGGAGGAGGTCTGGGGGTTTGGGGGTCTCTGCTTTCCTCCTAGCCTTCCAGAGCCTGTATCAGCAGAAGCAAGCCTTTCCTCTACCTGCTGGCCCCTGTCCCTCAGATGTGTGAACCTCGTGGTTTTTCTGCCTTAGTCAGATCCCGCAGCTCCAGGGCGTCCTCGGGTGTCACTTCCCTCCGCCTCTGCACTCATGACACACAACCCCGCCTTTCTGCCTGTTAGGCAAATTGGCGCCCACTCACCAACGGGGCCCTGCAATGCTGGGCCGGAAGAGGGAACATGCAAAGCAGAGCAGTGGGACCTCTGTCCGGTGGGGTCAGGCACTCGCTGGCTGGGCAGAGGGAGGACCATGAAACAGGGGTGTCTGTAGGGGAGGGCGAGACACCGCACTGACACCCCAGCTTCCCCTGCTGGCCCCGGGAGCCCCGGAGGGGCAGATGGGTTCATACACATCTCATAGGTGGGCATTTAACACGCCTGTTTACATGGATGGTAGCACATTCTAGTGCCAGCACAGAGCTCCACAAGGATCTTGATGACTCTCTTATCTGACAGAAACCAAACTTCCTGTTGGGTCCCTCCGCCTGGTCCCGCCCATCTCAGACCTGGAAAGCCAGGGCACCGTGGCCGAGATTAGACCCCGAGGAGGGGCTCTGGGCGGGACTGGGGACTGCGCAGCGTCCTTCGGGGTGAGCTGGTCTGCTGCTGCTTAACTACTCACAGCCAGACGGGTCTTCCAAGGCTGATGGATTAGGGCCGTGGGTCTGGGTGGGGTTAAGCAATGCCACTAGTGGAGTATCTGGGGGCTGAACAAGCTGCCACACACGGAAGCCTGACATCTATCACTCGACGCCTTCGGGGACCGGATCATGCACAGGGCAGCGTGATAACCGTGACCACCGTGGTGCCCACACTCAGGGAGCCTCGTCCAGTTCTCAGAGCCTCCCCTCTTCTGTTTGGCTGTGCTGTGAGGTTTGCAGGATGCTGGTTCCCTGACCAGGAGTTGAACCCAGGCCTTCGGCAGTGACAGCACAGAGTGCTAACCACTGGACCCCCAGGATATTAGAAACTTTTTAAATTATTTATTTTATTGAAGCGTAGTCGACTTTCAGTAGTTAATTTCTGCTGTGCAGCAAAGTGACTCAGTTAGGCACGTAGATATTCCTCTTCATACGCTTATCTGTTGTAGTTTACCCCAGGAGATTGAATACGGTTCCCTGTACTGTCCAGTAGGACCTTGCTGTTTACGCATTCTTGATATAATATTCGGTAGCATGCATCTGCTAATTCCAGACTCCCAGCCCTTCCTCTCCCCACCACCACCCCTTGGCAACCACAGTCTAGAACCCTTTTATACAGAGAGTAAAGCCTTGCAGTTCAGAACTTGAGCTACTGGACTCAGATCTTCACTCTTCCAGTGAGGAAACCTCAATAAATTACCCTCCTGGAGCCTCCATTTGCTTATCTGTAACCTCCAAGAGGATATGGCCTCTGACCTCACAGTTTCAGAGAAAGTTCATTGCAGTAATCCATGTGAGACTCTTGAAAGCTTCCCCAGGTGCCTCAGCGGAAAATAAGACACAGGTTCTATCCCTGGGTCAGGAAGATTCCCTTATAGAAGGAAATGGCAACCCTCTCCAGAATTCTTGCTTGGAGAATCCCATGGACAGAGGAGCCTGGCAGAATACAGTCCACGGGGTTGGCAAAAAGGGGTCGGATGAGATTTAGTGACTGAGCCTGCACTCACGTGCATGTGGAATTCTTAGCTCATGGTCAGATATGGAATAAAATTTCAATACAAGTTGGTGACTGCTGTTAGGATCTGTGAACTCATTTGAATGTAATAACCCCTTTGAAGTCATCTTCTTCTTTTGAAGATATTTTCTTCTTTGGCTGAGACCAGAAAGTGAAAACACAAGCCTGGGGGCTGGGGAGGTCATGGAGCGAGAAAGGAGATTTGGGCTTCCCTGGTGGCGCAAGTGGTAAAGAGTCTCCCTGCAATGCAGGAGACTCCCAGGTTTTGATTCCTGGGTCGGGAAGATCCCCTGGAGGAGGACACGGCAACCCACTGCAGTACTCTTGCCTGGAGAATTCCATAAACAGAGGAGACCGGTGGGCTACTGTCCATGGGGTCATAAAGAGTTGAACATGACTGAGCGACTTTTACTTCACTTGGCCGGTGACACATGCCAGAAGCATTGTTGGGGCAGAGACTTGCACGCTGGGTGAGTCTGAGTCCCCTGCGGAGCGTGCAGGAGGGGCCACGGCCCAGAGAACTGGAACAGGGCGTTAAGGGGCCACTTAGGCCAGGGGCCGAGACTTTACAGGGAAGAGAGGAGCACACTTGATTGGCACTTTATCTCGCCAAAGACAAGCGGCAGTTCCCTCGTGGTCCAGTGGTTAGGACACCAAGCTTTCACCCGCGGATCCCTCATCGGGAAACCGAGATCCTGCAAGCCTTCACTCCCGGATCCCCCATCAGGAAACCGAGATCCTGCAAGCCAAGTGGTAGAGCCAAAAAAAAAACAAAACACCCCAACAACAACAAAACACAAAAGTATGAAAACAACTTTACCCTCTAACAAAATTGAGAGTATAGTCTCAGTTGTGCGCTCATTCTGAGAACACCAAAATAATCTGAACCTTTTTCTCTGATAAAACTATAGTCTACTTCATTTTTGACTGGCATGTCACATTCATAAAGAGGAGTACTTCCCTCCTCCCCGCACAAAAATATTTGAAGGCCTGGTCAATTTTTAAGGTCTTTCCTGAATCCTTGTTATTTCTGCTATCTTGCCTTATTTCTGGGTTTTCTCTTTGGTCATTGTTACCTGGCTTCAGTCACGGGGGTCGTTCACAGGCCTGCTAAGTGGCTTTCAGCGACTTCAGGAAACCCCGAGACTCTGCAAGATTTGCAATTTTGCCTGATGAACTGATTTGCATTGAATTTGAATTGTAATTTTGGATGTTGCTACAAACCACACAAGTGTCAATGTGATGGGTGGGGGTGGCCGCTGGTGTGAAACAGGGAGAGACTGTGTTATGGTCCATTAGCACAGAGGTTCACCTTACGACAACTTTTGCTTCATAAGCAAGTCATAACTGTAGGCACTTGGGCAACAAATTCTCAAATAACAACCATATCCCGTGTAGGCATGAGGCACATGGTTTTGATAAACACAGGGCTCCACGGCCAGAGATGCGGCTAAAAACTTCCTTATACAGGTGATTGGTGTGGG
>SJYT01009685.1:575336-607903 GCA_006410635.1 Cephalophus harveyi
TGAGAGAGGGCAGAAAAGCCGTGATAGTAACGTTATACATAACAGTGAATAAAATAGGAAACTACAAGTCCCTACTGATATAAATAAGTAAATGACTCAATGGAAAGTTTGATGAGAAATGAAGTATTTACATGGTTTCAATGGTGTCCACAGAATACTGATTAAAGAGAAGAGAATCACTTTTGAGGAGCCTGGTAAACACCATCAAAGAGCTGAAAGACTGGCATATGGCTTGAATGAAATTGATAGCTAGTGGGAAGCTGCTGTATAAGGCAGGGCGCTGGACTCAGAGCTCTGTGATGACCTAGACGCAGGAGGTAGGAGGGAGACTCAAGAGAGAGGGGGTAAGTGTATACCTACTGCTGATTGGTGGTGTCTACAGCAGAGGCTAACGTAATACTGTGAAGCAGTGATATTCCCGTGAAACAAATAAGCAGACCAAAAGAACATCACCAGCACTGGGGCAAACTGAGATCACGCCCCACACAGCAGGACGCAGAGAACACAGCATCGCTTCTGCAACATTCCCGCCAAGGAGGCACTCTTCCTTCCTGAGTCTAGTCCAGGGGAAACCTTGAATCAAACCCAAAAGGAGCGACATTCTATACAAGTCTGAACCATCATCTTCAAAAGTATCAAGGACATAAAAAACAACGGAAAAAATGAGCTGCTCCAGAATGAAGCGGCCAGGAGAGGCAGGATGACCTACGCATGAGTGACTGAATTGGATCCCTCTGCTGGGAAAAGGATGTTTTCGAGCTAGTTGTTAAGACTTGAATGGGGCTTGAGGGTTACATGGCAGCAATGTATCAGGTTAATTTCCTAACTCTTCAAAGGGTTGGACTCCATGTAGGATGTCCTGTGGGAAAGTATGCTGAAGTTGCAAGGCATTGGGTCTGCAGCGCGGCGGTTTAGTCACTGTTGAGTCTGACTCTCTGAGCCCTCCAGACTCCTCTGTCCATGGGATTCTCCAGGCAAGGATACTGGAGTGGGTTGTCATTTCCTCCTCCAGAGGATCTTCCCAACCCAGGGATCAAACCTGCCTCTCCTGCATTTGAAATCATCGTGTGACATTTTCACAGAGATGCCAGGAAGCAATGAGATATGATCTGGAAACAGGAAGGATCCCAGGGAGCAACATGAATTTGGGGTTTATCTGCTTGAAAGCCAAGAGAGCAACTGAGTTTAGTGAGGAGCAGGTAAGAGGTGAACAATTTTTTTTTTCTATAATCAGTATAGTTTTGTGTGCGTGCTCAGTCACAAAGTCTGACTCTTTGTGACCCCATGGACTGTAGCCTCCCACCAGGCTCCTCTGTCCATGCGATTTCCCAGGCAAGAATACCAGAATGGGTTGCCATTTCCTTCTCCAGGGGATCTTCCCCACCCAGGGATAGAACATGCGTCTCCTGCTTGGCTGGCAGAATCTTTACCACGGAGCCACAAGCAAAGACCTAATATAGATATACAAAATAGTAACACTTAGCTTAAAAAAAAAAAATAGGCCTTTGAAATCAGGTGTAGTGTTTTACACAGACAGCATGTCCCGCTTTGACTGGGTCGCGTTTTCGGTGCTCAAAAGCTATAAATTATAAAGGGGCTCCATGTCATCCATTGGGGGTTTCTGCGTGTGTTCTGGGTCGAGCATCCTTAAAACGGCCGTCTCTATCCTCAGGATGGTACCAGAGGCTCCACCGAGGGCTAGGCCCCAGCGGCTCAGCAGTCCCGGGCAGGTTCTGTCTAAGGTGGGGACATTCCACCAGGATGATACCACCGACTGGGCGCTCGGAGGGCCCGACTCTAGGCGGCAGCTTTAAAGATCTGATGTGACCTGTCCACCAAGTGCAGAGGGGGCTCGCAGGGCCCAGCGGACGTCTCTCCAGAAGGGCAGGCCCCTGAGCTCTTGAGTGAATTGAGCCGTTCCTGGTGGAGACAGCATGAAAGCCCTCGCATAAAGGAAGAGACAGAGCTGCTCGACTGCCACTTGGAATGACTCCCGTGTCCAGTCCTGCACGCATGGAGCTTACGTTGGTCTATGACACGTAGGAGTGAATAGGCAAAGCTACTGTTTTTCCAGCAGCCATGTACGGATGTGAGAGTTGAACCATGAAGAACGCTTGCTGCTACTGCTGCTAAGTCGCTTCCGTCGTGTCCGACTCTGTGCGACCCCGTGGACTGCAGCCTACCAGGCTCCTCCGTCCATGAGATTTTCCAGGCAAGAGTACTGGAGTGGATTGCCATTGCCTTCTTTGAAGAACTGATGCTTTCAAATTGTGGTGCTGGAGAAGACTCTTGAGAGTCCCTTGGCCAATCCTAAAGGAAATCAGTCCTGAATATTCATTGGAAGGACTGATGCTGAAGCTGAAGCTCCAATACTTTGGCCACAATACTAGCTCCTACTCCTTGGATCACTATGGAAGTTAAAGCTGTTGAAGCTTTTTTTCCTCCCCCACCCCTTAAAGACCCACTCCAGTGTTCTTGCCTGGAGAATCCCAGGGACGGGGGAGCCTGGTGGGCTGCCGTCTGTGGGGTCACACAGAGTCGGACACGACTGGAGCGACTCAGCAGCAGCAGCAGCAGGAGCACCCCTTAAAGATGCTGAAGCTTGATAACCACTTGGAGCCACGGACAGCACTGAGTAAGTGTGTGCAGTTCAACGAGAGTGCACCCAGCAGCAGTCCAGCCACAGACACCTCCCTGCCCCTGCTGCAAGGGGAGTGATGTTCGTGTCACGCCCAGAGGCCAGTCTCGCCGTTTGTGTGTTGGCAGATGGGAGAGCCTGTGCGATCGCTCACGAGAATCCGGGGCTTTGGCACGTGTGGCCCTGGAGGTGGCCGCAGAGGGGGCTGAGGGTGGGGAGCAGAGAGGGCCTGAGTTTCCGCAGGCCTGCCCTGGACACGCTCTCCTCCCCATCTCAGCCTAGTCGTAAGAGAGCCGGCAGGTTCTTCCGCAACGTGGATGAGCCTCGAAGACCTGACGTCACCAAAGGACAGAGAGTGCCTGCTTCTCTCTGGGGCCCCTGGGTGTCTAACTCATCATGACAGAAGGAGAACGGCGGCTGCCAGGGGCCGGGCAGGCAGGAACGGGGAGTCCGTTTTCAGCGTGGGCAGAGTCAGCTTTGCAAGATGAGCAGAGTTCTGGCGGTGTGGCGGCAGCTGCACAGAGTGTGAACGGGCTTCATCTCACCGAGCTCTCCTGTTACTTTTTTGGCCTTGAGGCACGTGGGGATCTTAGTTCCCTATCCACCAACTGACCATGTGGGAGCGGGAATCCTGACCACTGGACCACCAGGGAGGTCTCAATTATAGTCTCAGAAATCGCCGAGAGGGAAGACTTTAGATGTGTATTTTTACTACATTAAAAGTTCTTTTAAAAAAAATGCAGATTCTGGATTTCCCTGGTGGTCCAGTGGCTAGGAATCCGCCGGCCAGTGCAAGGGACACGGGTTTGATCCGTGGTCCAGGAAGACCCCACAGGACGCTCGGGGCAACTAAGCCCCCACTTAGTAACCACGACTGCTGAGCCCGTGCGCCGAGAGCCCGTGCTCGGCAACGAGAGAAGCCCGGGCACGACTGGAGAGCAGCCCTCTCCCCCTCCACCGAGAGGAGCCCCGCGCGGCAGCGAGGACCCAGGGTGGCCAGAACAATTCTTAAATAAATAAACACATTTTAAAAATAGGCGATTCTGATTCAGCACTTTAGGAGTGGGGCTTGAGATCTTGCATTTCTGTAAACCCCCAGGGGAGGCAGATGACACGTGACCGAACTCTGTGCCAAGAGCCCACTCTGAGCTCCAAGCTGCCACGCCGCCGAACCAGGCGCCCTGAGCTCCTCTGTGACAGCCCTGGCACCTGCTTCGCATTAAAGCTATAAGAACGGCTTGAGTGAAATGCAATTGGACTCTAAGCCCTTTGAGAGCTCTGGCTTCCCCATTCGGCACTCGGAGAAGCTGCCAAGAGAGCCTCCATCACAACGGACACAACCGCAGCAAAAGGCTTCCAGAGCCAGCCAGGGATATTTCCTGATTCTCTTGGGCTGATCTGGTCTGTTTCTAGGGGAGATCTTCCAACGGGCCTGAGCCTGCATCTTTCCTTTGGTTAGCCCCCCAACACAGGGACCACCCCTGTGATGTCACCTTCCCAGCGCAGCAGCTGGCGCGTCATAGGTGCTCAGTAAACGCGCACTGAAGGGAACTAGTTGACAGGGAACTAGTGCTTATAAAGCCGTGCTCGGGCGCATCTATACAGTGGGCTACCTTCTCCCCAAAAGGCCATAGAATATCTTCAGTCCTACATATTCTTACAATGTGACCTGGATGTTCTTCCTGTTGAGAAATGGAGTTTCGGTCCCTCTGCTTGAACCCGGGAGGACTCAGTGTGGATCAAACCTGCATGTGAATGCAGAACTCAGGACTGTTTGCACAAATTTTCAAATGCTGTATCTTTTTTTCCTAAGGATTTTTGTTTTTTTTTTAATGTGGGCCATTTTTAAAGTCTTTTTAAAAATATTTATTTATTTATGTTTGGCTGCGCTGGGGTCTTCGCTGCCGTGTGCGGGCTTTCCCGAGCTGCAGAGCGTGGGGGCTGCTCTCTGGCTGCGGTGCGTGGACTCCGCATCACGGTGCTGTCTCTCGCCGCAGAGCTCGGGGTCTAGAGCACACGCTGTGTAGTCGTGGCGCACGGGCTGAGTTGATCAGACGCATGTGGGATTGTCCCAAACCGGGGGTTGAATTCGTGTCCCCTACACTGGTAGGCAGATTCTTAACCACCAGACCACCAAGGAAGTCCCCGTTTTTAAAATCTTTATTGAATTTGTTACAGGATTGTCTCTGTTTTAGATTTTGGTTTCTTTGGCCATTAGGCATGGGATCTGAGCTCCCTGACCAGGCATCGACCTGGATGCCCTGCATTGAAAGGTGAAGTCTTAACCACTGGACCACCAGCGAAGTCCCAAATGCTGTATCTTTGAATTTAAATTTTGTTTCACTTTATTGGGTTTTTTTTTGGCCATGCGTTTTGTGGGATCTTAGTTCCCCGAGCAAGGATCACACTCAGGCCCTGTGAGTGAAAGCAGTGAGTCCTAACCATTGGTCCACTAAGGAATTCCCTCCAATGCTGGATCTTTGGAGAAAAGGTCTTTCTAGAATCGGACAGGCCATCTTCCTCTATTAGCCAACAATGTCAGAAAAGGGCTGGATGATGAAGCTCCCCTCAGTAGGCGTGCGGTACGTTATTGCTAGGGATCTGTGGGCTTGCTGGGGGTGGGTTGAACCGGGCTGTGTTCAGCTGGAAGGAAGGTCTGGTTTGGCTGCACACATCTGCTATCCTTTTCTAGAACCAGGGGGCTCACCTAGGTTATTCTCAGGCAAAGGCATTGGCTCAAGAGAGCCACCCAAACCCTGCCAGTGCTTTTGAATCCCCTCCAGCATCTCATTTACTTGTATCCCTGCGGTCAAAACACACCTCACAGCTGAACCCACAGTCAAGGAAAAGAAGGAGAGTGAATATTTTTAACAATAGCCACACATGTTCCAATGTTAACATATTTAGAAGTGTTCGGAGATCTTACATATATGGTGACCATGCCCTCATTTTATTCAATATCCTGAACACACTATTTTCAGAGTCTACCTGGTAACCCATCCTATAAATGTGCTTCAGTGAATTTCATCACTCCCCAGTGGTTGAACATTTAGGTTGTTCTTTTTTATTGCTGCTATAATTAATATTACAACAGCCCATGAATCTCAGCTCACATTTCATGATGATTTTCTTAGAAATGAAATTTCTGATCAAAGTGATTCAAAATTTTAAGGCTGTGAACACGGAGTTAATGGCAGAGAGCTTTGTTCAAACTCCCTCTTCAAAATATTGCACACAGACTGGACTCTGTAAGTGGAAACTCACTTACTAATTAGATTCTTCCTTGTAGAACGTGTGAGCCTCAAGTGAGTTTGGGTAGCATAAGCCAATTTTGCCCAGGATTTGGTAACCCATGAAAATGGGAAATTTACATTTTACTGGGAGAGAAGCCCAATGCTGAGACCCTTAGTCAGAGTCAGCACGTTTATTTTGCAGAACACAGCGGAGGAACATAGAGGAGCTGAGCCACGCTTTCTGTGAGGTCTTTCTTTTTTGGTTATGGAATTCAATTGCTGCACCACACGATGGCCAAGACGTGTTACGCTTTTTAAATTGAGTTCACGTTCTGGCCCCCATCATCGAAGGTGGTGAAGAGTCCAGACCGGGCATTTTTGAGAGGACACACACGGGCACGCCCGCTGCCCCCGGCCAGGGTTACTACGTATGCAGTAGCAACCGCGGGGGGAGTTAGTCCACAGGCGGCGGCCCTTTCTGGAGGTATAAAGTGACGCCCTCCACTCCCAGTTAGCTATGCAAGAACCGTGGGCCTTATGCTAGGCAGAGGTGAGACTCAGGGAAGGGGCAGGGCACAGCCTTTAAAAGAATGAGTAGCTGTCGAGGACCTAACAAGCTGCTTAGAGCCGGCCCGGCCCAAGATGGCCAAAGATGCAACTTCCAGTGGACCTTGAGCCTCATTACATGCTCACGGAAACTCAGCAGCCTCCGAGTGACACACTCAGACACCAGTCTGAGGCCAACCAGGAAAGGCCAGAAGGTGAGCGGGTGGCGGCCCAATTCCTGGAAACTCTGCCCCTTCCCCCAAATAGTTGGAATAATCTTCCCACTCAGTACCCAATGAAATTTGCCCAGCCCATAAAAACTGACCACCCCATTTGGTGGGGCCTCTGGCTTTCTGAAATGGCCTGCACCAGTCTGTGGGGGGTGTGTCTCCCTGGATAAATCGGCTTTCCCTCCACTCTGCTTGCTCTAGCATTCCTTCCTGCAGGAAGCCAGCGACCCGCGCCCGGCCTCCCATCCCAGGGACTCTCCTGTGACTGGGATGTGCTCTTCCTCCTGCCCCATTTTCTTCCCGCAACGGAAGTATGCCAGGCTTCTGTTTGATGCGACTCCTGATGCATTTCTTTCTTGCGTGCCTGCTCAGTCGTTCAGTTGTGTCTGACTCTTTGCGACCCCGTGGACTGTAGTCCGCCAGGCTCCTCTCTTCATGGGATTTCCCAGGCAAGAATACTGGAGTGGGTTGCATTTCCTCCTCCAGAGGATCTTCCTGACCCGGGGATGGAACCCGCATCTCATGTCTCCTGCGTGGGCAGGCAAGTTCTTTACCACTAGCGCCACCTGGGAGGCCCCAAATCCGGGCCTTAGAGAGCCTTGCCCGTGTCTGTTTGAAGGTGGGTGTCTCTGCAGGCAGCTCTGAGGGCGACTCCACTCTTTTGGGACCAAGCTCAGCCATGGGGATCTTCGCCGACACTCTCAGGGTGTAGTCAGGTACAGCTCACTCCTCCTGGGCACCTGCCCGGCTGTCTCTATGCCTGGCCCTGCCCTCAGGAAGGGGTGTTAGAGCGGGCCCAGGTTCTAAGGCCTGCAGAGCCACCATGCTCTCTTCCACTCTTGAAGCTCACAGCCACCGTCTCCGTTGCCTCAAATCTTTCAGATTAATCCCCTTAGTGGGCCTAAGCATGCTACGAAAATGCAGACCCTCACCAAAACTGGCCCGTACATAAATGAAAGACGCAAGCGGCATTGTTACCCCCAAACTGGATGTGTGTCTTGGTGAGTGCGGAGCCAAAAGACACAACCAGGCCAAAGATCCGGAGAAGGGAGGATTTATTACTTGCGGCGAGTAAGGAGAACACCGGGGATCTTTCCCAAAACAGTGTCTCCAGGAACAACAAAACTGGGGAAGGTTTAAACTATGAGTACATGCATAGTCACGAAAGGAGACTAGTCAAGAGCATAGTCAAGATCCTCCTTGAGCAGAGGAGAATCCAGCACAGAACTGGGGCAAAGGTCGACAGATTCCAAGTTTTAGTTGATCGAAGTCACCAAAGTCAACATCATCGCCCGCCCTCCTCTCGGGTGGGGCCCTAGCTCCTGCAGAACTCAAAGGCACTCTTACGTTTGATATGATAATAGTAATACCTTCCTCCTGAGGAGGAGGCAGGACTCGCTTTATCCTTGTGCTGTGGTTGGACTCCCTCTTCTCTGTCCCTTCATTCCTTTGCTCCTTTAATCATTAATTACAGAGAGCTGTTACGGGATAAGCACTGGGACCAGGCCTAGGCCAAAATGGCTTCTCTTAGGTCAAGAAATCCATGCCTCGTTTTCTTTCCCTGGGGACCCCTAACCTGTCTATTTACAGTATGAGACCTTAGGGAGTGGATTGCGGCAGGCCAGGGAGCACATGACCTGTCTGAAGGGGAGCAACGTGACTTGGATTTTGCCCACTTTTGCTATGTGAATGTAGGGGGCCAGAGGTGCTCCATCTTTGTGTTTCCCAGGAGAACCCAGAAATTTAGATTTTCATAAGAAATCTCCCACTGTTTGAACATTGCAATGCATGTTTAAAATTCGTATTAAATTCATCAAGGCCAAATAAGGCTTTCCTGGGCCCCCGATTTCAACTTGTGGCCTCAACCTCAGAAAACATAGGGGGAGGCCGTTGCACCAAACAGATTTCCCTTTTTCCCACAGAAAACACAGGAAAAGGCTGTGTTTTTCCTCTGGGGCTCGGGGAAGTCAGAGTTCCAGGTTCAAAGGCTGCCTTCATCTCGGCAGGGATGAAGGTGAAGAGGGTGCGGAAACACCTTTCATTCTTTCTGGGGGAGCCGAGGAGAAAGGAGCTCTTTCTCGGCCAGGATGGCTGATGGAGAGCGTCACAGGCTTGAGTGTTTGGATGACTGCTAGTTGGAAAGCCAGACATAAGTAACGTGTGATAATTACATTAATTTATTTAAAAATAAAAAAAAATTATATTGGAGTATAGGTTTTTTAACCAGAATACTTATTTATTTGGCTGCACCGGGTCTTAGCTGCAGCACGTGGGATCATATCATCACAACTCTTAGTTGTGACATGCGGGATCTAGTTTCCTGACTGGGGACTGAACCCAGGTCCCCTGACTGGGAGTGTGGAGTCGTAGCCACTGGACCACCAGGGAAGTCCCCGAGTACACTTGGTTAACAGCATTGTGTTAGCGTCAGGTATACAGCAAAGCGCTCCAGTCGTACGTATATTAATGCGCGCGTGCATGCATGCTAAGTCGCTTCGGTCACGTCTGACTCTTTGCGATCTTAAAAACTGTACCCTGCCAGGCTCCTCTGTCCATCGGATTCTCCAGGCAAGAATACTGGAGTGGGTTGCCATGCCCTCCTCCAGGGGATCTTCCTGACCTGGGGATTGAACCTGGGTCTCTTACGTCCGCTTCATTGGCAGACATGTTCTCTACCGCTAGCGCCACCTGGGAAGCCCTCCTAATTAATACATCTATATATCCTTTTTTCATTCTTCAGGAACGAAGGACCAGCGAAGGCTTTCTACCTGGTGTGACCAGGCCTGCAGTTTTGCAAGTCAGGCTGCAGATTGGGGCCTGTGTCAGGGTGGATTAGGAGGCTAAAGGGGGTGGGTGTGGGCAGACTGGTCCATGGAAGGGCTGGTGCCGCGTGAGTGAAGAGGGAGGAAGGGGCTGTCACGGGCCCAGTGACACAAGAAGAATCGGCAGGAAGTGAGGCTCCGTGGAGGGGAAGCAATCAAGATTGCAGTCTGGGGGGCTTCGCTCTCCCTTCCTCTCCTGGGTCCCTCGGGACGCTGCGGGGAAGCGACGGTTTCAGAGGAGGTGATGCTCCCCGTCAGCAAGGCTTGCAGCCTGAAGCCGCTCTTCCCCTCGCAACCCCTGCAGCTCTCATTGCACTGCAGTTTACATTTTAACCTCTCTGCTGCTGCTGCTGCTGCTGAGTCACTTCAGTCGTGTCCGACTCTGTGTGACCCCATAGACAGCAGCCACCAGGCTCCCCCGTCCCTGGGATTCTCCAGGCAAGAACACTGGAGTAGGATACATCAAATGACCCACGGCATGCTGGAGTTTAACTGGTATTTGTTATGAACTAAGTTATGTCCCACACAGTTCTGTTTAAGCCCTAACCCCCAGCACCTCGGAATATGTCTGTGTTTGTATTCCTAAGGGGTGGAGGGAGGAGTTTGGGGTTAGCAGACGTAAACTAGTATACGTAGAATGGATAAACAACAGGGTCCTCCTGTACAGCACGGGGAACTATACTCGATATCCTGTGATAAACCATAGTGGAAAAGGATATATATATATAACTGAGTCACCTTACCGTGCAGCGGAAATTAGCATGTGATAAATTGACTTCAATAAAAAACAATGTGTCTGTATTTGTAGGTAAGGTCTCTAAAGAGGTAATGAAGTTGGAACTTCCCCAGTGGACCAGTGGTTAAGATTCCGAGCTTGCAAATGCAGGGGGTATGGGTCTGAGCCCTGGTTGGGGGAAAAAGGATTCCACATGCCGTCTGGCCCAAAAGCAAAAGAAAAGATAAATGGATGGGGTAACACTTGTACCATATGTTAAAAAGTCACATCTGTACACATCAGAGGAGAAAACCAAATACATAATAAAGAGATCTTGAAAAAAATAAATAAGTGACAAAGTTAAAAATAAAGCCTTCAGGGTGGGTCTTGCTCCGATATGACTGGTGCTTCTTATAAGAAGAGGAGATTCAGACACAGACACATAGGAAGGCCCAAGCCTGTGAGCGCACAGGGAGAAGTCGGCCGTCTGCGAACAAGGAGGGAGGCCTCCAGAAGTGAGAGCCCAGCTGACACCTTGATCTTGAACCTCCAGCCTCAGGACTGGGAGACAGTAGGGCTGTTGTTTAAGCCACCCGGCCTGCGGTTCTTGGTGACGGCAGCCCTTGCCGTTGGATACAGTGGGCTTTTTCTTTCTCAACGGTGCATGGCATAGTGGTGGATCAAACACCGATGCGGGCTAAGCGCCCTGGGGTCTATGAACTCGTGGGCATCATCGTTTTCCCTTTTGTTACCTACGGTCCTTACTCATGTGTACATGACTCTGACCAAGGTCACTATACCGTTTATCATCCTCCTTGGGATAATTCTCAAAGTGGAAAGGGAGCTTCTGTTAGTAATGATTCAGGGACTACACAGGGGTAGCCTGGCATGGTCCTGGGCGGATATGGACCCCCAGTCCCCTCAACTCCCCCTGGAGGATGTTAGAAGGAAAGTGTGGCATTTACCCCAGGAGGACCTCATCCCCACGTGCCAGGCCCAGGCCACCGCCTGCCCGCCGACAGCACAGACGATGCTGCCCACAGGCAGAGGAGCCGGGCGTTCCTCGGTTACGCAGACAGCCCTGGATTCAGGGTGGATCTCTTTGAAAAGGCCGGAAAATGTATCTTCAAGTCATAACCGGTTAAACTCCGTCTCAGGCGAGTCTTTCTCAACTGGTCTGCCACAAGGTGGGAAATTCCCGTGGCGCTTCCTTTTTCGAGTTCACGCATCACCGAGTCTTATAAAAATGTGAAAGCAAAAATTACCCTTGAAAAGTGACAGCTTATTCAGCGATTAAACCATAACTTCTGTGGGCTAATTAGGAAAAACCATTGACTGAGCACCAACTACGTGTTTTATATACACCGTCTCAGTGGACTTTTCACAGTGAACCTAGGAGGGTAAATGATACCACCTCCATCCTCCACAGCGGGAAGCTAGCACTCCACGCGGTTCTGGGCCTGTTCAGGGCCACACAGCTGACAGGCCGGGCCGGGATTCTCCGCGGGGTTCCTTGACTCTGACGCTGAGTTTTTTCTGATCTGCTCTCTACGCCCTTTCTCCCTTCTGTCAGCTGCAAAGTGGAGCTGGCCAGGGGCATGTGCCCTCTGCCTCTGCTGAGACTGAACCCTGAGCTGCTGCAGCTGCTGACCTTCGACACCCCCTGAGGGGAATTCAGGGTGGAGAGTGAGGCGCCCTGTGCCCCAGGGAAACTGGTGGGACAGGTCTTTAGATGGTTAGATATTCTCAGGAACTGATTCCAGGATCCCAGTCCTTGCATCTCTTCATAACTAGAAAAGCACTAAACCCCTTCATGGTGACGTCAGCTGCTCGTGACTCGCAGAAAGCCTTTCGTAAAGTGAGCTCTTGATTGCACTGAAATCCTACACGCCGACCTTCCCCTCCAACCTCTTTGGAGCAGACTGCCAGAGCTTTCTGAGGTGCGGTCTCCCAGGCTGCAGTCCTCGTCTTGCCCCCAGTAAAGCTTAACTTACGGCTCTCACATTGTGCACCTTTTTAGTTGACATTTCCTTCTTTTTAAAAATTGCATTTATTTTTTATTGGAACATAGTTGACTTCCAACATTGTGTTCGTTTCAGATGCACAGCATAGCAACTCAGAATATATATCTATACAAAATATAGGTCTATATAGATTCTTTTTCCTTGTAGATTATTACCAAGTTCCGAGCTGAGTTCCCTGTGCCATACTGCAGGTCCTTGTGGATTATCCACTTTATATACAGCAGAGTGCATCTGTTCATCCCAGACTCCTAGTTTATCCCTCCTCCCCTTTCCCCTGTGTTAACCATAAGCTTGTTTTCTACATCTGTGAGTCTGTTTCTGTTTTGTAAATAAGTTCGTTAGTACCATTTTTTTAGATCCCACCTAGAAGTGATATATTTTATTTGTCTTTCTGTGTCTGGCTTACTTCACTAAGAACGATCACCTTTAGGTCCATTCACGCTGCTGAAAATGGCATTATTTTCTTTCCTTTCTTCCTTAACTAAGTTTTGTATCTTTACCCAGCTTGCAAATGCTTTCCGTGTTTTTCAGGTGCAGCATTTCATAACAAATAAGGACTGAGAGGAGAGGCAGAGAACCGAGCGGAATGGGCTGGATGTGGGAGATGGGAGGACCTGATTTCTGGTTCTGCCTGGTGGTGGCCCCGTGTTTCCAGCGCCGTGTGTCCTAGATCTTCATTCCAACTCTATTAGTTGGTGGTGACAGGCAAATACCACCCGCATTTCCCTTTTATTTCAGCAGGCAAAGATCTTATAGTTAATGGTTTTAATGTTATTTGGGTAAAAGGAATGCAGAGTATGAATCAGTCACTAACATTGCTTCACTTTCTAAAACTGGACAGGATTGCTTATTTTTTTCTTATGTCAACGCTCTAGTGAAAAAATGTATTTGATTTAAGCAAAAAAGATCACTCTAACACATTTTCAAAGTTACAGGTGCTGATAATAAAGTGCTAGGGTGGAAATCAAAACAGATACCTGGAAATCAAAATAAGGGTTTTTCTTGAGCAAAATATGGGCTTTTCTATATTCTACAGTAAGGCAAATCTCTTATTATTCCACTTGTTATATCTAGAACAAAATCTTGAAATGCTTCTTATATGCATTATTAATTCTGCATTTTTTTAATTACTTAGGTTTTAAACCTTTCAACTTATGTCCTGTGAAGAAATTTATATTTAAAGTTCTTGCTCATGGATAGGGAGCTTTTTTTTTTTTTTTAAGAAACTGCTTATTGGAAAGGTGGTTTCACTCTGCTCATTCTTCAGGGACCACACTGAAAGAGACAAGGTTCAGCTTTCAGATGGAGTCAGAGCAAGCATTCTAGGTGTTAAGAACGTTTAGTAATAATAGTTCCCGACAGAGACAAATGGTGCCAACTGTGAGCTGTCCTTTCCTTCTGGAGCTCACGGGGGCCCAGAGTTCTGTGTCTTGGCAGAAACACTGGCAATTCCACATCCACTCCCAGGCCCTTGGCATTGCAGTATAAAACTGCTGGGGTGACTGGCACTCTGGAAACGTCCAACGCTGTTGCTGGGGAGGCGGGATGGAAGGCCGGCAGGCAGGCAGGCAGGGGGGACCAAGGGAGAGGAGCAGGGAAATACTTTCTGGAAGACTCTGTCATTTTTAAAAAATTCTGTGGCTGCAGTGGGTCTTTGCTGTTGGGCCAGGCTTTCTCTCCTTGTGGTGAGCAAGGACCAGGGATCAAGCCTGTGTCCCCTGCATTGGCAGGCGGATTCTCATCCACTGAGCCAGCACGGGAGCCCCACTGATCGTCACTTCTAATGACTGATGAGGCCTGGAGAGATGAGACCCGGACTAGATTTGCCTGGAGGCTAAGCCAGCCCGATCCCCCTGCACCTGCCCAGCGGCCCACGGTCCTTCCCTCCACGCTGCGCCCCGAGCCTCCTGCTCCCCGAGCCTCCTGCTCCCCCGGCGCCTTCCCCTGGCAGCAGGCTGTGAGGAGGGAAACTCTGGTCAGTCATTTGTTTCTGGGTGTTTCAGCGGTTCTTGAATCTTCCAGTGAAGCAAAGGCTAAAATGAATTAGCTATTTGGCTGATAACCTGAATTAGTTATGTGGCTTATCCCCGGCTACACAGTTTGTTATTCCTTGGGTGGGCTATTGTGAGTTGGAAGGAAGTTTCCCAATGTTAAATGACTTGAGGCAAGTGGGACCTGGTTCAGATAAGAGAAGGCTGGTGTAAGAAAAGGAAATGAGAGGACAGGTATATGAGCTGGGACCTGCCGAACAAACCCTCACGAAGGCAGGGAGTTCACGGCAGAGTTGCACCAGATCTCACCATTTCTACCTCATTTGTGTTCATTTCCTGGCTTTGGTCTTTTACCTGTTGGTGGCTACCAGACAGAGGGAAGAGATGAGGCAGACAAGGGCCTACATTTTTTTTTTAATTGGAGTATAGCGGCTTTACAGTGTTGCGTTATTTTCTGCTGTACAGCAAAGTGAATCAGCTATACGTATACATATTTCTGCTCTTATCTTTTTGGATTTCCTTCCCATTTAGGTCACCGCTGAGTGCTGAGTAGAGGTCAGGAGGTTCTTCATGCAGAGTCAGTCACGTGTGTGTGTCAATCCCCATCTCCCAATTCATCCTCCCCCTTTTCCCCCTTGGTGTCTATAACGTTCTCTCCTGCGTTTCTGTTTCTGAAAGCTTAAATTTAAGACCTCTGAGTTTTAAAGCATTCTTTTCTCTCCAAAGAAAAGCAGTCTGCCAAAATCTGTCTGTTGAGTATGGGATTTTAGTGAAGAAGTGAAGTGAAGTGAGAGTCGCTCAGTCGTGTCCGGCTCTTTACGACTCCACGGGCTATACAGTCCATGGAATTCTCCAGGCCAGGACACTGGAGTGGGCAGCCTTTCCCTTCTCCAGCAGATCTTCCTGACCAGGAATCAAACCGAGGTGACCTGCATCGCAGGCAGATTCTTTGCCAACTGAGCCATCAGGGCTAGTGAAACTCTAGTATTAACTGAGGATTCCGTTTCCCATTTTTGTAACAAGTGGAGCTGCGCCTCTGTAACTCTGCAGGTTTTATCAGGGTGTGTGTGTATGCTTAATTCTTATCAAGGTTGTAGGCTAGGGTGGGTCATGTGTTCAAAGGTGGGACAAATTAAGCCTTTCTTCTCACTATCAACTGAAAAAAAATACACCACCTAGAAGTTGAGAATCATGTTTTATTCCATGGACTTTGTGAGGGTTTAAGCCTTGGACTGGCTTCTCAGATGGCGCTGAATCACTGCTCTGGAGAGGTAAGGGAGGAGCTAACACATATACAAGCTTTTGCAACAAAATCAGGTAATCAGAGTATCAAAAGATTTTGCTGTTGTTCAGTTGCTAAGTCCTGTCCAACTCGTTGCAACAACATGGATTGCAGCACACCAGGCTTCCTCGTCCTTCACCATCTCCCAGAGTTTGCTCAAACTCACGTCCATTGAGTTGACAATGCTATCTAACCATCTCATCCTCTGCCTCTCCCTTCTCCTTTTGTCTTCCACCTTTCCCAGCATCAGGGTCTTTTCCAAGAGTCGGCTCTTCACAGCAGGTGGACAAAGTATTGGAGCTTCAGCTTCAGCATCAGTCCTTCCAATGAATATTCAGGGTTAATTTCCTTTAGGACTGATTACAAAAGATTTCTGTCAAAGAAAACCAGATAACCCAAGTTAATGAAGTCCGAGCTTTTCTAGCTCTGGAAAGATGCAAGAGTCTGGGCTTACAAAAATCACCCTTTGATATGCACCTTAGCTCAGGGGCCAGAATCCTGTTACTCTCAGTCATGCATCCCCTCGGGGTGCACAGTCAGGGAGAGGGGGCGGCAACCACAGTGGCTATGGGCTTGAGGGCTGCAACAGCTTTTGTCCGCACCACCCTCAATTTGCTGCCACTGGAAACTTGAAAAAACAAACAAAAGATTAGGAATCTGGGTGAATGGCAAAGCCACAAGATTCTGCCATCTGCCTTTCTTCCCCTCCAGCTATCACCATGACTACGCACATCCAAACAGCGTGACCAGGCTCAGAAATGTGGTCCTCCCCTTCTGGTCCTCCTCATGGTTTTTGACATGAAGTCCTTGGCATCAGACCAGCCAGCCTTTGTCCGAAGCCCCAGGTATAGGTGCACACTGACCCCGCGAGACGGTAGCTCCTGGCGCTGGGGAAGGCAGCATGGGGTCCTCAGGAGACTAGGATTTCCCCAGTCCGGAGTGATGGGTAGGGAGGAGGAGGAGGGTGTGGTAAGGAGGGGGTAGGGGCCTCTGTACCTGGGGCCTGACGGACCTGTGTGTACTCCAAGGGCAGCGAGCAAGGCCCCTTTCCCTCACCTCCAGCTCCAGCTGTGGATGCAATCTCAGCCGGTAACTCGTGGGAAACAAACACAGCTCACTTTATAAAGTCAAAGTGTGTCAGCCGCTCAGTTGTGTCCGACTCTTTGCTACATCATGGAGTCCACCAGGCTCCCCATCCATGGAATTCTCCAGACAAGAGCACTGGAGTGGGTAGCCATTCCCTCCTCCAGGTGTCTTCCCAATCCAGAGATGGAACCCTGGTCTCCCGCATTGCAGGTAGACTCTTTACCGTCTGAGCCACCAGGGAAGCCCCGATTTATAGAAGATTCAATAATCTCTGATTTAAGTTTCCACTCTCCCTAGAGCGCTGGAACCTGAACCTGAATCAGTTTTGGCCTTCCTGAGGGCCACAGGCAGCCTGCAAGGCACAGCGGGGGGCTTCCAGGGGCGGTCTCCCCCGGGTCACCCCCAGGGCACAGAGCTGTACCCCAGCAACCTGGGTCCTGTGCTGGGCAGGGGAAGCTCGATCTGCCATGTCTGTGACATGTCAGGGGCATGAACCTCAGAGACACGCTGGAGGACTCCCCCAAGTCTGACCCCTGTGTGGGCCCCAGGGAAGCGGCGCCCACCCCCCTCGGGCCTCACAGGCCTCTTCGGGCTCCTGCTAGGAGGCGGGCAGGCAGCTTCTCGCTCCAGCGCCCCGTCCCCAGATCTCTGCCGTTTCCAGCTGCAGGAATTTCCTTTCCTCAAGGATCAGCTGGCACATGTCGCTCCTACAGACGTTTCGCTGGCTCCTGGAGGTGAAGCAGGGCATGCTCCTGCTCTGGGTCGCGCCCTCTGCTGTGGGCCAGAAGCTGGTGCTGGGGGGGCAGGGAAGCCCGGACTAGGAACGGGTAAAGAGGACCCCTCAGAAAGCCTCCCCGGCTCCCACGTGCTGAAACTCACTGATTTCCTTCTGCTCCAAGGGCTGGGCACCCAGGAAGCTGGGACGGCGTCTGCATCTCTGCACGTATCCCTGGTGAATTTCGGACGAAGTAAACCGGGATCTGGTGCCTTATACGGAAAACCCTGAATCCCAGAGGGCTCCCAACTGTACCCTCGCTGCCGCCGCCGGAGGGAACCGGAGGGGCAGTTCCGGGGAGGAAGGGATGGAGCAGGGGAGGGAGCCCCACGTGGGGAGCGGTCACCGGAAGCAGCATGAATCTGCATCTAATAAGCGCTCCTGATCATTTTTTCTGAGCTTGGTGACAGTTTTATTACATGGAGGATAGGAAATTCCAGTGGGACGCCAGCTCTCCAGAGGAGAGGTCCCACAATTGTCCACTGAAAGCCAAGTGAGTGAATGAGTGGAAATGTGCTCCAATCCCAGTCCTTGAAGACCTGTGGGCAGCAGCAGCATTCAGCTGTATTCCTTAGGTGGCTGGGCCAGCAGGACCACACTTCTCTGCATCTACTTAAATATAAACCACAGGGAGACAGAATCAGCCCCAAATTAAAACTGAGCAACTAAATATAACTCAGATACCAAGTATCTTTGCTTTCATCTGGGAAGACAGCCAAATGACACATGTTTGGATTTATTTATTTTTTTTTAAGGGGAAACAAATTAATTACTTGGTAAATATAGTTTGCTAGGCCAGATTGCTCGGAACGTGAGAGAAAAAGGATAAAGAATGGTTGCTAGTGATTCCAGCAAAGTCTATTATTTAAAAGCTGGTTACTTTCACACAAGGGGCAAATATTTGCCTTTTTATGTTGGCCTTAAACGTATTGATGTATTTGAATAAAGATTAGGCTGACAATTAATCAGTATCAGCATCTAAGGTTTACTTGAAGCTGGAATTAACTGAAGACAGTAAACTCTGCCGCCGAGTCAAAAGCCCAAGCCTTATCAAAATGATTGAAAGGTTGGGGGTTTGCAGGATTGATGGGCCTTTCTTGTCTGTGTTTGTTCTCAGCCTCTGAACCAGCTGAGTGGGTGGCTCTGCTCAGGGACCCCACTGTTCGATTCTTGCCTTTGGTGTTTCTGACCTATTTAAGGAGAGCAAATTTCCGGCCTGAGACTGCTACCCTGAGTTCTCCTGAAATACCCCTTAAAGCTTATTCTCCAGCAGCAGGATGGAGGGTGCCAGCTTGGGACTGGCTTACTGGTAGGCCAAGATCCCTTTTTCCAGGCACCCACCAAGGGAGGGTGGTCGCTAGGGAAGGAGAGAGGGATGAGCCTTAGGACCCTTGCGTGCGCCACTGCTCCCTACTCACTCCACAGGCCCGGGAACAGGGTAAGTAGAGCACAGGACCCCTTACTCCCCAGGCTTCCAACCCCGTCTTCCACATCAAACCGGAGCCTGAGCCCCTCCCTCTCGGCTTCCTCAGAACCCCTGTTTCCTAAGATAGTAACAGATGCCACCCCTTCCCCCCTCAAGGAGGGGCTCTGTGGTTGAAGGGTGCTTGAGGCAAATTTAAACAACTGTTTTTCTCTCTTGCAAGAATTCTCAGAACCTTTAGTATATTTGTTTACATCGAGAATCTCTTAAGAGGAAAAGAGGTAACCTGTGACATTTAGAAATTTTCGTGATTTTCTACACATGTGTTTTCCCTCGAAAGGGTTTATAGCAGAGCTGGTAAGAAGCAGAACACATGGTTTGTTTCACACACTGGGGAGCCCGCTAGAGCAGTTCCAGTTGCCCAGAAACAGGCCAGTTCCTTGCGGGAACTGGTGGAAAGGGGAGTCAAAGAAAAGGGGGCCCGGGACCGGCTTTGAAGTGGTGATCCTTTCTAGCTGCCCTTCCTGCCCGCTGCCAGTTATTTCCAGCGGATCCTTCTTGTAACTTGGGGCTGGAGAAGCCGGCCAGGATACGTCAGGGCAGGAAGCTGGGCCGTCAGAGGCCAAGCCCAAGAGTGAGTGCCTCCCGAAACCCTGCCCTGCGGCCCCTCACCTGCCTCTGAGGGGTGGGAGGCATCCACAGGGCCATTGAACGTGGCCCCTGGGCCTGGGAAATTAGGGATGTGCTGCATCAATCCCACTCTGGTGACCAGAGGAAAGTCAGGCCGTCGGGCCTACTTGCTGGGACCCAGGAGCATCTAGAGACGGCGTGACGGTGGAGAGCAGCTGGTCCAGGGACAGAGAAAGAAGGTGACACCGCCTTAAGAAGTGTCCTCCTCTCAGCTAGAACCCGTTAGCTGAAAGGGGACCGGTGAATTAGAAGCTGCGGCCTCAGGTTTCCCAACGCTCACGCTCATGGATCAGCTCGAGAAGAGCCATAGGGTCTGAGGAAGTTATTCTTAAGGCTTCCCCATGGGGAGTCCCCTTCGAGGCATAGATGATTCAGAAGTGGGCCCTGCGTACAGATTTTATTAGGTAACCTCCAAGGCTTATTTTCACAAAGTAGAATGTAGCACTTGGCATTTGCAAAGCAATTAATAGTGCCCATATTAGTTAACAGCCCATTTTGGGTTCAAGAGCAACATTTTGTTACTTAAAAATTAATAGCAATGTCACAAAGGGCTTATAAAAAGAGATGGATTACCCCAATTCTGTATAATGCTACGGTTTTATTTGCCATTACTTTAATTACTTAGATATTATTTTATATGTTTTCATTATTTTAAAGTGCCTTGGGAGTATGAGAGATGTCTCACAGATAATGTATTCCACTTTAGCCCGAACAGCCTAATCATAAGTAGCTGTAGATTAATGCATTTATCACTTAAACTTTCTTTTTAATGTTCTGTAAGCAAGTGAAATGGACGTCTCAGAGAAGACAGATTCCTCGCATGCCACAGAATTCCTCCTCAGAGAATAGATTACAGACAGTCCTGGGGAAGGAAAAGAAAGAAAAACCATAGAAAGCATTGTACAGAAGCATGACAAGCCCCAGTTACAAGCCGGCGCTGAGAAAATACCGCACATCCTCTGGAAATGGAATACTTATTCCCCACTAAAGCGGGTCTTCCAATTTCCACGCATTCACGTTCTCCTCTATTTCCTGCCAGGTAAGCTGGGGTGACTGTCTGGCCTGCCGACGTGGCCGCTGTGGTTTTTCCCTCAGCAGGCAAACTCCAGATAAACGTGACTCATGGTCACGGATCCCTCCTAGAGGGTTTTTAAAAATAACCTACAGCTGCTATTTTTAGCCAACCTGCCAGCCCGCAGGCCTGAGGCTCCCTCTTTCACAGAAAGTAATTAACGATCTCTAATCCTTCAGGAGAGGGAGACACTGAAGATCCTGATACGGAAGCAAAAAATAAAAATCCGCTGTCTTCACCCACGGACACAAAGCCGGCCACCCTCCTGCCGGCCCTGGTTGAGGCTCAGATTCATGGAGAAAAGCAAACAGTTTAAACTTCTAAAAGAGGTGTTATAAATGGGGGAGGGGTGGGGAGGGATGAAGCAAAAGGTTCAAAAGCAGCTGCATCCTCTCTTTTCAAACAAGACTTTCCCCCCTGACTCCAGCTCATTTGTTATTCAATTTCACTTCCCACTCGATGCTAAAGGTTTGAAAGCTTTTGGGAGGTTTCCGTGGAGTCATTTAAGCGCTCTAATAGAAAGACCAGAAGGGCATATTATACAAATTCACTCTGAGTCAAACACTCTTATTTTAGAAAATAAGAACATCTGTGGTTTCAGAAGACAGAATACGGACCAGTGAGACTGTGTTATGCAGGATGGCCTTGCAATGGATGAAGATTGTTGGGCCAAGTGGACAAACCTCCAGGTCTGGAGCTCTGGCGGGACCCTCATGTCACACCTCATATCAACCCAGTCACCCTCTTGACTGCGGTGGACCTCTCTGCGTCACTGGTTTCCAGCGAGGTTCCTTAAGATGTTACAGAAAAGTTTTCAGACTTGACTCTTTGAAGGTGATGGTAAGCAAAGTTCCTATTTGTGACGCAAGTTAAACGTGTTCAATAGAGGGAACTCCTGGGGACTCCCTGGTGGTCCAGTAGCTGAGACTCCGCACCCCCAATGCAGGGGGCCTGGGTTCAATCCCTGGTCAGGGAACGAGACCCTGCATGCCAATCAAGACCGGAGGTAGCCAAATACATACATAAATATTTTTTAAAAAATAGATGGAACTCCTTATGAATACTGATTTTTCTTAACATGACGCTTTAACAGTTATTTTCTCTTTAGCTTCTGATTGTTTCTCTAGAGTCTCGCTCTTCCTAAATTCATTTTTGTTGTTTTGTAGAGTACAATCTCCAGCGATCCTTTCAAACGGGTCCTGTGAATGGTATATTTTCTGAGTTCTCACTTGTCTGAGATGCCTCCATCTTTTCTTACATGCCTGCATGCGGAGCCTTCTATGTGTCCGTCTCTATGGGAGCCCAGGGACTGGAGCCCACCAGGCTCCTCTGCCCATGGGATCCTCCAGGCAGGAACACTAGAGTGGGTTACCACGCCCTCCTTCAGGGGCTCTTCCCAACCCAGGGAGCGAACCTGTATCTCCTGCGTCTCCTGCACTGGCTGGTGGGAATGGCCACCTGGGAAGCCCATCTTTTCCCTACGAGAATATTTTCACTTGAAATCAATGTTCATAAGCTTTTTCCATTAGAACTTTAAAGATGCAGCTTCATTGTCTTCTCCCATCCGCTGTTACTGATGAGAAGTGTGAGGTCAAGGTGATACTCCTTCCCCCCACCTGCCGTACAGTCTTTTATTTTTATTAAAAATCCCATCTGCTTTTTCCTTCTTCCTCAGGGAGATCAGGCTTTGTCCCTGGTATCCTGAAACCCCACCACAGTGTCACCACTGAGCCCGTGGCATCTTTCCTCCCTCCTATTTTGGTCTTTGGGGCACTGTTGTTCAGAGGACTCGTGCGTTTCATTAACTCTGGACATTTTTCTTCTTTTGCCTTTTGAAATATTTGTTCCCGTTTATCCACTCTTTCCTCTTTCAGAAAACATGTTCAGGTGGATGTGGGAAACACCTGACAGTATCTTCCACGTTCCTAACTTCTCTCTCACACTTTTCATCTCGTTTCAGGGAATTCCTTAGTTCAGTCTTTCTGCTTCTTGCCAAGTCCTTGTAGATAGTAGGTGCTCAATAAATGTTTGCTGAGCTGAAATGAATCGCGCTGCTTGGAGCGCGGGGGAAGGGAGTCCAACACGTGTGAAGCATAGAGCTGGATGGCACTGTAACAAAGGCAACTAAAAATAAAGCATGTTATGAGAGGATAATGAATGTGGGCTGATTTCCCTGGGGCAGAGATCACCTACTGGCTAATCTCTGAATACCAAGGAACACTGAGAGATTTTGCATAAATAGCCGGGTATCTGGCCCCTCCCCAAACGTTCTGTAGTTCTGGCAACAGGACAGCGATGGATCAGAACCAAATAAAAGTGCTCTTCTGACCCCATGGACGCTCCATGGCCAGCTCCGCCCAAGTCCCACTCCTCCTGTGGTTGGCCTGGTCTGAGTTCTGCCATTTAACGTTGTAAGAAAGATGATACCAATTTGGAAAAAAAGCCAACAGTATATCCTTTATTTAAAAATTAATTTTTATTATATTATAGTGCATGCATGCTCAGCCGCTTCAGTTGTGTCCACCTCTCTGTGACTCTATAGACTGTAGCCCGCCAGGCTCCTCTGTCTGTGGGATTCTCCAGGCAAGAGTACTGGAGTGGATTGCCATGCCCTCATCCAGGGGATCTTCCAAGCCTAGGGATTGAACCTGCGTCTCCTGCATTGCAGGTGGATTCTTTACCCACTGCGCCACCTGGGAAGCCAGTGGAATATAGTGGATTTACAATATTGTGTAAGTTCCAAGTGTACAGCAGAATGAGTCAGACATATATATATGTATTATATATATATATCCTTTTTAAGATTCTTTTCCCATTAGGTAATTACAGAGTATTGAGTAGAAAAATAAATTGTTTGTGCCATTGTTTTAGAGTCTATATATCAGTGATAACAGTGTATCCTTTCAATTTACCACTGTCTAGAGGTCCTGTGAGGGGTCATTGAATTCTTTAGGGCCGCACCGCCCCATTGCCACTGGTGGCTTTCTATTTAAACTTTAATTACAATCCACTAGAAGTCACAATTCAGTTTCTCAGCCATCGCAGCGGCATTTCAAGTAGCCCAGGTGGCTACTGGGCTGGACAGCCAGATACAGAATATGCCATCACTGCAGAAAGTTCTATTGGATAACGACGGTCTAAGGGATGAACTTTGCTTGATTTTCCATTCACTATTGAACTTGTGAGTCACGTGCTAACTTGAACATGCTTGTCCAAATAGATTTCCATCTGTAGGAAAAGACAGCCCCCAAGGTTCCAGCTTTATTGCCCTGTGAGACAGGAACCGTCCGGTTTGTCTCTAAGTTAGCAAAGTTCTTTCACGCACCTTTGCTAACTCACTAGGTAAACCTCTGTTTCTCAAATTTTCCTTTGAAAGAACTTCAGTCTCCTGCTGGCTCCATCATTAACAGGCTTAGTGGCAGGCCCTGTCCCAAGGCCACAGGTGCAACCCTGTACCAAGGTCATCTCTGGCACTGACCAGGCTCCGTAACAATCATTGCCACGAGCCCCCCGACCCCATATTGGGTAAAAATACCCGCCCTGCGACCCACCCGATAGCCCCCTATCCCACTGCCTAATGCCTCAGCAGAAGTTTTTCTTGTCTTGCGGTTATAAAAGAAATTGGCTCCAACCCCCAAAAGCGCTGACTCTCCCTTGAGGCTGCCCGCTCTTCTAACAGTGTCTGATAAACTCTATTCTCCTCTCATTCCACCTCATGTCTGGAAATTCTTTTCCAGCCCACACACAGACCACGACCCTGGGTTCCTCGCATGGGCCTTCAATCCAGTGATGAGGGGGGCTTCCCTGGCAGTACAGGGATGAAGACTCCGAGCTTCTACTGCAGGGGCGCAGTTTCAATCCCCGGTTGAGGAGCTTGAGAGTCCTCATGTGGCCTGTTGCAGCAAAAAAAGAAAAAAAGGAAAAGAAATCCAGTGATGAGTGGCGTTGCAGAGGACAGGCGAGACCGGGAGGACGGCTCTCCTTTAGAGGCTGGGTGTGGGGGCAGATAGTGCCGCATTGCAGACCTCACTGGGCCTTCTGGCTCCCAGAACTGGGGAGAACACCTTCATACTGGTTTAAACCATCTGCCAAGTGGTAATTTGTTACATTAACCCTAGAAAACTAACGCAATCAGTTCAACAGAGGTTGGTATATGCTCATTTTATATTTCTGCCAGAGTCACGCTATTTAAAAACAGTTAATTTCCTTACTTTTGGCTGTGCTGGGTCTCTGGTGCTGCGCATGCGTGTCGGTCGCCTGGAGTGGGGCTGCTCTCTGGGTGCGGGGCTCAGGTTTCCTATCCGCGTCTCTCGTTGCAGCGCTCGGGCTTTGGGGTGCATGCTTTAGGAGTTGGGGCGCACAGGCTTAGTTGCTCCGGGGCGTGTGGGATCTTCCCAGACCTGGGATCAAGTCAGTCTCCCCTGCATTGTCAGCTGGATTCGTAACCACTGGCCCACCAGGGGCCTCCAAGAGACATGCTTTTAACTAAAAAACAGAGAATGTCTTTTGAGATTTGCCATTTCCATTCCAGCCCTGCTCTTCCTTTGTCTCATCCTCCTAGCCTTATTTGTTGCCTTCCTACCCCCGGTGGGGACCGAGACCAGACTGCCTGCCCTAGCCCCGGAGGAGGACCTAGCCCCGGAGGAGGACCTAGCCCCGGAGGAAGACCTGGCCTGTTGGCAGGGGAGGAGGAGGACCTAGCTTGTGGCAGGGNGCCCCCGGTGGGGACCGAGACCAGAGTGCCTGCCCTAGCCCCGGAGGAGGACCTAGCCCCGGAGGAGGACCTAGCCCCGGAGGAGGACCTGGCCTGTTGGCAGGGGAGGAGGAGGACCTAGCTTGTGGCAGGGGAGGAGGAGGTGCCTGGTATGGGAGCACAGACTCTGCAACGGGCCTCCGGGGTCAGCCGCGGCGCAGCCACGAGTCGCGGCGCCCTGGGCTAGGATTGTGTCCTCCCTGGTCCTCGGTCGCCTCATCTGTAAAATGGGGGAACAGTAACCACCTCTCAGGACTTTTACTCTCTGCACGATGGGCATGGAGCCATGCACGCAGGACCGAGGGGACTCACTGAGGCTGTGTGCTCCAACTCCACGTGTAACACTGCCTTCGTCACTGTCCCCTGAAAGGACAGCTGTAGCGCACTGTCTTCTCGGGTGTTAGGGCGTCCACCTGTTGTGCCAACGGTGTCTGCTTCCCAGCTCGGTCTCCCCGGGAAGTGAACTCAGAGGGTTCGTGAACAGCTGTGTAGCAGGGAGCACCCTCGGGACCCGCAGCTGCAGGAGGGAGTGAGAGGCACCATCAGGCCCCTCCGCCGCGCTCCGTCCCTGCGTGAGGCCGCCCTGCCAGGGCCCCGGGCAGCAGTGGCTCCCTGTTCTGGCAGCCACGCCCGGCAGCTGGGTGGCTGGGGCGGTGGCGCTGCGTCCCCTCCCTCGGTGACGCTCCCCCAGCAGGGTGCGGTCAGGCCTCGGGGTCCAGGGTGGGCCACCTGCTGCCGCCTCCCCGTCCCCCCGCACCCCTCATCCCTCCCTCCTCTTTTTCCAGGGTGCCCTTGGTGCCGCCCCAACAAGAAATGGGAGGGAAGCTGGGGGAAGGGGGAGCCAGGGCGCCTTTGCCTGGGAGTGGGGGGACATGTTTCTCCCGCACCCCAGGCCAGCCCCGGATCCCTCTCTGCAGCAGGGTGGCGGGCTGCCTTTCCAAAACCAAGGAGCTGCTCTTTAAAAGCTTGAATTCCAAAGGGATTAGGCCTGTCTGGGGAAAGGAATAAAAGGAATCTACTTCTGTAAACACGAAACAAAGATCAGAATGAGGGTTTAAAAGTAATGCTCGGCTAAGCTGAGGAAAGGCCAGGAAGACTGTGTGGTGAGCTGGAAGGGGGTTCCTTCGGACGGAAGACAGAGAAACGGTCGGATGTGGGGCCGGGCGGGAGGCAGCGACGCAGAGAGTGTCGTGAGTGCCTCCTCCTGGGCAGCGCGCGCCTTCCCTCTCCTCGCTGGAGCCGCCGGTTTGCTCTTGGAGGCTCTGCGCCTGCTTCTTATTCGCTCCCTTCACTGTTCTGTTGTATATTTTAGGTTCCACATACAAATGGGATCACACAACATTTGCCTCTTTCTGTCTGGCCTACTTCACTTAGCGTGATGCCCTCTGAGTCCATCCAGGTTGCTTCAAGGGGCAAAGTTTGGTTGTTTTTTTAAGGCTCACTGGTACTCCATTGGAGAAGGCAATAGCACCCGACTCCAGTACTCTTGCCTGGAAAATCCCATGGACGGAGGGCTGGTGGGCTGCAGGCCATGGGGTTGCTAAGAGTCAGACACTGAGCGACTTCACTTTCACTTTTCACTTTCATGCATTGGAAAAGGCAATGGCAGCCCACTCCAGTGTTCTTGCCTGGAGAATCCCAGGGGCGGGGGAGCCTGGTGGGCCGCCGTCTATGGGGTCGCACAGAGTCAAACACGACTGCAGCGATTTAGCAGCAGCAGCAGCAGCACTCCATTGTATGGGCTTCCCTGGCGCCTTGGATGGTAAAGAGTCCACCTGCAATCTAGGAGACCCAGGTTCGATCCCTGGGTCGGGAAGATCTCCTGGAGAAGGAAGTGGCAACCCACTCCAGTATTCTTGCCTGGAGAATTCTATGGACAGAGGAGCCTGGTGGGCAACAGTTCATGGGGTCGAAGCAAGTAGGACACGACTGAGCAACTGAGCACACACGCAACCAGTACTCCTTTGTGTATATATCTATATTCCGTACCTTCTTTATCCATTCATCTCAAACATCATTTTATTTTTAAAAATTTCATTTTCTTTCTTTTTGGCTGCACTGGGTCTTTGCTGCTGCACGCGAGCTGTCTCTACTTGTGGTGAGTGGGGGCCACTCCCTGTTGCAGTGGGCAGGCTTTTCGGGGCAGTGGCCACTCTTGGTGCTGAGCGCAGGCTCTTGAGCACGTAGCTTTGGGAACTGCAGCACGTGGCCTCCCTAGCTGTGGTGCTGAGGCTCCATTGCCCTGCAGCGGGCGGCCTCCCTATTTGTGGCGCTGAGGCCCCATTGCCCTGCAGCAGGCGGCCTCCCTAGCTGTGGTGCTGGGGCTCCATTGCCCTGCAGTGCGCGGCCTCCCTAGCTGTGGCGCTGAGGCCCCATTGCCCTGCAGCATGAGGTCTTCCCAGGCCGGGCACTGAGCCCGCGTCCCCTGCACGGGCAGGTGGACTCTTAACCACTGGACCCCCAGGGAAGGCCCCTAAACACTGTTTTCAAAGAAAACAAAAACCTACCAAGGTGTAAGCAGTCTGTCTCGATGGATTTGCCTGTATCAGCAGGACGATCCCCAACCCCCAGCTCTCCCCAGACAGAACAGGCACATGGAGCATGTTTAGAGAGCTGACACTGCGACCCGCAGGCGTGTGTGCTGAGGGTTTTCTCCAGCAAGGAGGACCCGCGGCTGGGTGTTGAACGCCTGTGGTCGTCACGACAGGAGCCCGTGCTAGTCCACTAGGGGCTGGAAGCAAGCGACGTCTGTATCAATGTCCTGAGCTGCCTTCCCAGCGGACAGCCAGTTGGGGAAGGGCGTCCCGCCTCCTGGGCCCCGCTGGGATCATTACCGCACCTCCGTGGGCTGTGTGCAACACGCTCAGTGGATCTCTGCACGTGTCTTTTTTTCAGCCTGACATGCACGCTTAGTCACTTAGTTGTGTCCGACTCTTTGCAACCTCATAAACTGTAGCCCACCAGGCTCCTCTGTCCATGGAATTCTCTAGGCAAGAATACTGGAGTGGATAGCTATTCCTTTCTCCAGGGGATCTTCCTGACCCAGGAATCAAACCCCAGTCTCCTGTAACAGCAGGCAGATTCTTTCTCATCTGAGCCACCAGGGGGAAGGATATGGTGGGACTTGATGTCTGACTCTTCTGGACAAATAACCATACTTGCCAGGACTGGGTTCTTCCAGTCCTTAGGATGGTCCCCCACCCAGGAGAGGCCTAAAGGAAGCAAGTGTTCTTAAGAGAGCCGAGAACAATGTCAGACCAGATCTTGCAAGGCCAGTCGTGACCTTCACGTCTTGCCAAATGCAGAGGCAGGCTGACCGCCGCCGCCAGCATTCCTGCTCTGCTCACTCCTCACTTCCTCTTTGTTTGCCCCTATTTTTAACTGGGCACATTGTGACCGACAGTGAAGTACCGATTTGTCAGCTGTGTCCTTGTGATCTGCCTCTGGCAATGTGATGTGCTCTGTGGGACTTCCCAGAAGGCAGTCTAAAGGGAACTGGCCTGGCGGGGCGGCGTCTCCTTTTGCATTTACTTCTCTTCTTCTGGCAGCCTGTCTGGGACCCCGAGGCAACCCTGAGGAGGGAAGCCGGGCGCAGGGCTGCAGTTCCAGAATGCATATGGAGTCCACACCCCACCAGCCTCGAGTGGCTGCCTTTGTGGAAGGAAGAAATAGGCTTCTAGCATGTCTAAGTCATTCTTATTTTGTTCTGTTTCATGCAGCTGAATCTCATCTTCATGGATCCGCAAGACAAGATCTCCCTTTTCTCCTCCTTTCACTGATAGTCATCCATGGAGCAGCCTTGGCCTGTCCGTTCTTCACCCTAGAACTCACTGAGGCCAGCGGGCTGGGAGGACCTGCTCTCAGGCATATTTGTGCTTGTAGGAGGACACCAGAAAAAGCAATGCTTCTCCCCAAAGAAGCTCTGTGGCACCACCAGAAGTAAAATTTGGAATCCTGTAACTTGCCCGTGTAGACCCGGATACATGTAGGGACTTTCATCCTTCAGTCTCTCAGTCGTGTCCGACTCTTTGGGACCCCACGGATTGCAGCACGGCAGGCCTCCCTGTCCATCACCAACTCCCGGAGTTCACTCAAACTCATGTCCATCGAGTCAATGATGCCATCCAACCATCTCATCCTCTGTCGTCCACGTCTTCTCTTGCCTTCAATCTTTCCCAGCATCAGGGTCTTTTCTATGAGTCGGCTCTTCGAATCAGGTGGGCAAATTACTGGAGTTTCAGCTTCAGCATCAGTCCCTCCAATGAATATATGGGATTGATTTAAGGATGTATCACGTGTGTCCTCTGATCTTCAGTGGCCCCAAGCAAGCACCTGGCCACAGGAATGAGAGGGAAAAGAAAAGTTAACTAGTTACAGGCTTTTGTTTTTTGGGTGACTTATTATTTTTTTTTTTTTACTTTTTTATTGGAGTATAGTTGATTTATAATGTTATTTGTTTCAGGTTTGCAGCAAAGGAGTCTGTTTTATATACATACATATGTACTTCCCTGGTGGCTCAGATGGTAAAGTGTCTGCCTACAATGCGGGAGACACGGGTTCAATCCCTGGGTCGGGAATATCCACTGGAGAAGGAAATGGCAACCCACTCTAGTATTCTTGCCTGGAAAAACCCACAGATGGAGGAGCGTGGTAGGCTACAGCCCATGAGGTTGCAAAGAGTCGGACACGATTGAGCGACATCACTTTTATGTACATATATATATATATTTCTTGGGTAGCAAGGAGATCAAACCAATCAATCCTAAAGGAAATTAATCCTGAATATTCATTGGAAGGACTGATGCTGAAGCTGAAGCTCCAATACTTCGGCCACCTGATTTGAAGAGCTGACTCACTGGAAAAGACCCTGATGCTGGGAAAGAGTGAGGACAGGGGAAAGGGCCGACAGAGGATGAGATGGCTGGGTGGCATCACCGGCTCAATGGACCTGAGTTTGAGTGAACTCTGGGAGTTGGTGATGGACAGGGAGGCCTGGCGTGCTGCCATCCATGCATTCACAGAGAGTTGGACATGACTGAGAGACAGAACAACAGCAACTATATATATATATTTTCATATTATTTTCCCTTACAAGTTATTACAAAGTATTGAATATAGTTCCCGTGGTATACAGTAGGTCCTTGTTGATCATCTATTTTATATATTGTATTGTGTATATGTTAATCTCAAACTCCTAATTTAGCCCCCTACCCCTAACTGCTGCTACTGCTAAGTCGCGTCAGTCGTGTCCGACTCTGTGCGACCCCACAGACGGCAGCCCACCAGGCTCCTCCGTCCATGGGATTTTCCAGGCAAGAGTACTGGAGTGGGGTGCCATTGCCTTCTCCGCTACCCCTAACTAGTTATGTTTAAGATCCAGGCAAATGTGTTTGGAAAGACTGTAAATGTATGGCTCATTGGAAGGTGTCATTACGCCCATTAATTTTCTCTAGGCTTTGGAAAGCAATTTCAAAGGAATATTATATTTTCTAACTTATATGTAGGTTCACAAAACAACTATATCTCATATGAAACATTTCTAAAAATGCTGGTCATCTCTAGCACAATTACATATAAGTTTGAACTTTTCTCTTAAAACAGTTGAATGGTTGGTAGAATTAGTAAGAAATAAGGAAATTGCTTTTGAATGCAGAAGTTGAAAGTTCTTTGATTTAGAAGTGATTAGAGAAATTTATTTGCTGAAAAGTGTCATTTAACTATAATAAAAGTCATTATTCCTCCAAATACTGTAATTTGTATACAACACTTGGGTTGATTTATGAAACATTTTTGTTCCCTATGAACCATGAGTGTATCACAAAAAACGTAAATTGAATTTTTTGATAGCTTTTTTTTTACCCATGACATCATTGTATTTTCCAAAAAGTCACATATACTCACTGCGGCAATCACTTACTCTTTCTCTCACAATCAGTCTCATGCAGGGCTGAAAGGGTTTAAGAGTATTCTAGATGATTCTAACTTAAAAAATTAATGATTAAGAAATCTTGTCTGGGGACTTCCCTGATGGTCCAGCAGTTAAGACTTTGCCTTGCAATGCAGAGTGTGAGGGTCAGATAGCTGGTTGGACACTAAGATCCCACATGCCTTGTGGCCAAAACCCAAAAGATAAAATGGGAGCAATATTGCAACAAATTCAATAAAGACTTAAAAACAAGAGAAAAGAGTCTTATCTAATTCACTGTACTTCTAACCACCTCTGAGTAAGACCATGGAAATTTCATCACGATTCTTTAGAGATCTGTGGAAACATATAGGCCTACACCTTTTTCCTCTGCACCACTTATTTATTTTAAAGTTGACTTGTCATGCTTGCTGTGTTGATAAAAGTCAAGTTTCTCTGTGGTTGGCATCTGGGAACTAATTTTGATAAAATCGGATGAACAATGATACCATCAGATGAACACATCAACTCTGGGAAAGCAGCGCCTCTGACCTGTGCTGCACCTGGCTCTCTGCTTTTGTAGGTCACGAGACCTTCCTTCTAAGTGGACTTCTTCCATTGGAAGGATAGGTGTCAGTCACTCAGCTGTGTCCCACTCTTTGCAACCCCATGGACTGTAGCCCAGCAGGCTCCTCTGTCCATGGAATTAATTCTCCAGGCAAGAATACTGGAGTGGGTTGCCATGCCCTTCTCCAGGGGATCTTTTCAACCCAGGGATCAAACTAGGGTCTCCCCCACTCCACACAGGTTCTTTACCGTCTGAGCCCCCAGAGGAACATAAAGAAAGGGACAGAGGAAAGAACTTTGACAGAACACTGGGTAGAACCTCTTCATCAGTGTTAGGTTATGTACATTCGGCTCTCCCTGTTTATTTACTAGACAGTTTTTGGTTGACATGGTTTCCTGTTGAACTTGAGACTTCTTGCAGTTCATGTCCATTAGGAAAGGAGGAGTAATAACAAGTTAAATACTTCAAAGAAGGGTGCACATTCAGTGACAGTTGCCTAAGAGAAGGCTGGAAATACAATTTTGTCTGTGATGTCTGCCTCCTCGCAGGTAGGTCCCTTCAGTTCTGTGAGCTGGCCTGCTTAGTGTCTGATCCAAAGTACAAGGCAAATATGATGTATGCCTTCAATTGCTCAATCCTATAAACAAGCCTGGAGTGTGAACATAAATGTCATGACTTTTGTTATGGTCACAAATGAATAGGCTTGTCTGGACTTCAGCCATCAGTCACAGCAGCCCATGTTCGGAAGCGGTTCTTAGACTGAGCCCGAGCCCACCCCTGCGCACTTTCCCCGACCCCCTGCCCCCCGCCTCCC
>SJYT01009685.1:608642-634961 GCA_006410635.1 Cephalophus harveyi
AGTTCTGGTCAGTGTGGCAGGTCTGAGGTCTTGGGTCTTCACCACCACCACACCCCCATTTGGACTGGCAAGACTGGCAGACTGAGTGCCAATGATCACAAAGTCGCTCCCAACAAACACATTCTGCCTGGCTCTTACTGCCTTTCAAAAACGTCATTTGTTGTTTCTGTTTGATTGCACTGGTACTTTACAGGAATAAGACATGAAATACACGAAAATATTCTCTTTGTAAACATTAAAATATGTGAACTCAACAGCACCCTTAATTAACTGGATACATTGACACCTATGGGCTTCCCAGGTGGTTCAATGGTAAAGAATTTGCCTGCCAATGCAGGAGACATGACTTTGATCCCTGGGTTGGATAGATTCCCCCAGAGGAGGAAGTGGCAACCCACTCTAGTATTCTTGCAGGTAAAATCCCATGGACAGAAGAGCCTGGTGGGCTATAGATCATGGGGTCTCAAGTTGAACATGACTGAGTGACTGAGCGTGCACACACACACACACACACACACACCCCTTTAGACTACTTCATCCAACAACTGCAGAATACACATTTTTTTCCAAAGCTCACATGGAACATACACCAATATCCACCACGTTTTGCACTGAAAACACACCTTCACAAATTTAAAAGAATGGAAGCCATATAATGTTTGCTCTCAGACCACAGTGGAATTAAATTAGAGATCAGCAACAGAAAAATAACTGGAAAATTCCCAAATATTTAGAGATTAAACAACACACTTCTGAACAACATGTCGGTCAAGGAAGCAATCTCAAGAGAAATTTCAAAGAAATACAACTTATCAAATTTTGTGGAATCCAGCAAAAGCCATGCTTAGAAGAAAATGTATAGCATTGAATGCATATATTAGAAAAGAAGAAGATTTAAAATCCACTATATAAGCTTCTGTTTTAGGAAACCAGAAGAAAGGCAAGTTAAATCCAAAGTTAGCTGAAGAAAAGAAATAACAAAAATCAGAGCAGAAATCAATTAAATTAAAAAAAGGAAATCAATAGAGAAAATCAATGAAGCCAGAAGCTGGTTCTTTGAAAAGATCAAAAAAATCATAAGTTTCTAATCAGGCTAACAAAGAGAGAGGAAGGACACAAATTACTAATATAAGAAATGAAACATCAGTACAGATCTCACAGACACTAAAAAGACAGAATAGTATGAACAACTCTATGCCAGCAAATTAGATAACCTGGATGAAATCAATCAGTTTCTTGAAAGAGGCAACTTGCCAAAACTCACACAAGAAGAAATAGACAATCAGAATAGACCTAAATTTATTAAAGAAATTGAATCAGCAATTCTGTTTGCTTCCAAAACAGAAAGCATCAGGCCCAGATAGTTCTCTGATGATTTCTACCAAACATATAAGAAAAGAAATCATAACAATTCTCTACTATTTTTTCCAGAAGATCAAAGTAGAGTTAATGAGTTAAATGCTAAATCATTCTGGGAGGCCAATATTACCGTAATACCCAAAACAAAGACATTGCAGGAACAGAAGACTGTAGTTCAAGGTCTCTTATGCACAGACATAAAAATCCTCAACAAATATTAGTAGACTTTATCAACTATTGCACACAAGGATTACATACCATGGCAAAGTAGAGTTTATCCCAGGTAAGCAAGGCTGGATCAACAACAGAAAATCAGTGAATGTCACCCATTACATCAACATGATCAATAAGATACAGAAGAAGCATTTGGCAAAAGTCACAATAAAACTCTCAGTAAATGAGGAACAGAGGAGAACTTCCTCAACTTGATAACAAATATCTATAAAAAAAACTCTGCAGCCCACAGCACACTTGACGGTGAGAAAGCAGAAGGTTTCCTGCGAAGATCAAGGACAAGGCAAGGATGGGGGCTTCCCTGGTGGTCCAATGGCTAAGAATCTGCCTGGCAAGGTTGGGGACCGGGGTTCAATCCCCGGTCAGGGAATGAGGATTCCATGTACAGTGGGGCAACTAAGCCCGAGCAACACAAGTGGAGAGTAACCCCCTGCTTGGTGTAACCAGAGAAAACCTGAGCAGGGCAGTGAAGAGCCAGCACAGCTGAAAAAGGAGTTAAAAGAGAAAGGGAACTAGGCAAGGATGGTTGCTCTCTCACTCCTTTTGAGTACTGTACTCCTTAAAGTACATATAGCTAATGTTTCTTCCTCATCTCTGTCAAGGCGAGGATGATGCTGTCTGAAGCCACGGGCCTCCTGTCAGGTGTCCTGAGGATGGACCTGCTCTGGGGTTTGTCACATGAACACCCTCATTCCACAGGCTCTGCCTCCATTCTGAGCTTTGACCCATGTCTGATTATGTGCCATCATTCTTGCCATCTTCCAGGCCTTTCCTTTCACTGTCTTGCACGACTCCTGCCCCAAGGGCTGGGGTAGGCCTCCTCCCCTTCCCTGAGCCACACCCGCCTGCAGCACTCAGGGGTGTGCTGGGCCTTCCGAGCCCTTCTCAGCTCTGCCTGCCGCAGCGCCGACCTTCTAAGGACGGAGGGGCTAGCTGAGCCCTCCGGCAGCCACAGCAGTTTTCAGATGCTGGAAGACCGCCTCTGACTTGGATCAAATGTGGCAGATGGGACACGCCCCTGAACTCTGCCCTCTCCCACGCCCTGCTAAATGACAGCAAATTAAAAACAGCGATACAACCCATAAGGCCAAAGAAGAAGAGAGAGGAGATGGCAGAGATGAGGCACAACAATGAAATTTTGGAAAAGCAAAAGGAAAAATGATAACTACTTCTGCAGAACTGGGAAACTGAAACCTACCTCTTACAAACGAGGGACATGTTGGCTTGACAGAACTCTAGAAAGTCTCAGGATCGGAGGGTCAAGGACCTCTAAATCCTGGTGTGTGGGTTGGGGATACACCCACGGTTGATTGGAAGTTTAGCTGGTGAGCAGTTGGACACCCAGATTGCCTTCTCTACCCAGTCAGCCAACTACCCTTCCTGTGTTAGTGACCTGTTGCCGTGTAAAAAGTCGCCTGGCGATGCAGTGACCTAGAACAAAAGTTGATGGTTATTACCTCGCCATCAAGAATTCTGGAGGGGCTTAGCTGTGTGTTCTGGCTGAAGGTTGCTCATGAGGTCAGACTGCTGACGGGAGCTGGAGGTGCCCCCTTGCAGATGGCTCCCTTCCGTGGTGTCTGTTGGAAAGAGGCCTTGGCTCTTCTCCACAGACTTCCCACGGGCCGCCCGAGTCTCCGCACAGCATGGCAGTGAGAGGTACCAGACAGCAAGCTGGGGGCTGCCGCGTCTCTCCTGACCTGGCCCTGGAAGTCACATCCATCGCTTCTGCCGTATCACGCTGGTGACCCAGGCTGCTCTGGTCACTCTGGGAGGGACCTACGTAGGAGGAGCCAATATCAGCGGTGCCAGTCGCTGGGCACTGTCTCGAAGGCTGGCGTCCCTCACCACTAAGTTTCCTGTCTCATTCTCCAGTGTGCACACAGACCCCCAGACATTCAAGGGCACAAAGAGAGCGAGAGCAAAGAGAAACAGAGGGACTCAGAGAAGACAATGTGCAGGAAGCAGAAGGAAACTGAAAAAAAAGGAACTAAATCTTCAGGGAGAGAAGTTAATCTATCCCATCCGTGAAACATGAAACAGGTCTAGGACGCGATACCAACGATAGTGAAAATCACAGCAAGGACCTCACAGGGTCTCCCCGCCCAACATTCAGGGAGTCCATACAACGGAGCAGACCTTCTCCTTAACAGGACTGCACTGTATTAACGCTTTTAATCCTGCAAAAATCCGTCCAGAAGGTAGCTTCTGTGACTATGCTTGTTTTATACAGGAGGCACTACTGGGTCACTTCTCCAAGGCATAGCCGGTAAGCAGAAAAGTCCAGGGGCTTCCCTGGCAGGTCAGTGGTTAGGAGTCGAGCTCCCACCACAGTGGGCGCGGGTTTGGCGTAATCCCTGGTTGGGGAACTAAGACCCTACAGCCTGAGCTGCGCTAGAGCTGAGCCCTGAGCCGGAACTCAGAGACGGCGGGCGGCGGCGGCCCCTGAGAGCAAAGCCCTCACTAGAGAAAGAAAGAGCTTAGTTTCAGGAGCAGATGCAGCTGAGAGCCACTCAGCCTTGCCTTTGCCGCAGGGAGGGGCGGCTTGTAGCAGGGGCCGAGCCTGTCCGTCTGCTGTTCCTGCTGTGGGGGGCCGGCTGCAGGGTAGCGGGTCAGAGTCCAAGGGGCAGCTCAGAACAGGCCCAGTGCCCTGCCTGCTGCCCTGCGGAACCCACACCCCAGTTCTCGGTACACCCCGCTGGAATCCCCGGAAGAAAATTAGAAGTTTATAGACGTTAGGAGCTGGACCTTGGCAGTCACGGCTACACCATGGCCTCCCTCGATGACCCGTTCTCTTCTTTTTAATTTTAATTTTATATTTATGTTGGAGTATAGTTGATTTACAGAGTTGTGTTAATTTCAGGGGTACAGCAATATGAACCGTGAACTCCCTGATGTTCAAGCTGGCTTTAGAAAAGGCAGAGGAACCAGAGATCAAATTGCCAACATCAGGGGCAGGAGGAGAAGGGGACGACCGAGGATGAGATGGCTGGATGGCATCACTGACTTGATGGATGTGAGTCTGAGTGGACTCCGAGAGATGGTAATGAACAGGGAGGCCTGGTGTGATGCGATTCATGGGGTCGCAAAGAGTCGGACACGACTGAGCGACTGAACTGAACTGAATACGTATACACGTATCTATTCTTTTTCAAATTCTTTTCCCATTTAGGTTATTACAGAATACCGAGCAGAGTTCCCTGTGCTGTACAGCAGGCCCTTGTTTATTATTATTTTATATTTAGCAATGTGTACATGTTAACTCTAAATTCCCAATTGATCCCCCCGCCCCCACTTTCCCCTTTAGTAACCATGTTTGTTTCCTACGTCTGTGACTCTGTTTCTGTTTTGTGTATAAGTTCATTTGTATCATTTTAAGATTCTGCATATGAGCGATGTCATGTGAAATTTGCCTTTGTCTGACTTACTTCACTTAGTATGATAGTCTCCAGATCCACCCATGTTGCTGCCAATGGCATAATTTCACCCTTTTTAATGGCTAGTGGCACAATTGGTTAGCCTGTGGTACTTACATTACCGCTGTTCTAGACCATAATGATACGGTGACCATTTAGTGGTCCCTTAGTCAAGTCACTCTAAACCTTTGCCAAAGCTCTATTTCAGGGATAAGGAAACAGTGGTTCGGAGAGACTTTTCCCGGGTCTCCTGGCTGCTAAGTGGCAAAGTGGGGTCAGAGCTCAGGTGGCACTGGTGGCAGAGAGCCCGCCTGCCCGTGCAGGAGACACGAGACATGGGCTCGATCCCCAGGCTGGGAAGCTCCCCTGGAGGCGGGCATGGCAGCCCACGCCAGTGTTCTTGCCTGAAGAATCCCGGGGACAGAGGGGCCTGGCGGGCCACAGTGCATGGGGTCACGCACAGTTGGACACGACTGAGCCACTTGGCATGCACGCCTTCCCACTGGGCCTCTTCCATAGGAGAGAGTGTTTGGCTCAACTCTTCTCCCTCCCTTGGGTCCACACCATTTGCATTTCCCTGTCTTGTGAGTGTGTTCGGTCATGTGACATTAGCTTGTGATGTGACCCAGGGCTTGACGGTCTTGAGCGGCTGGCTTTGCTCTCTGGTGCCTCCGCTGACCTGCCTGGGCAGGCTCACGGGTCTCGGGGAGGGAATGAGACACCTGGAGCAGCCGACCCCTGTGGGCCCAACTCTGTGCAACCCCATCGACTGTAGCCCACCAGGATCTTCCATCCATGGGATTCTCCAGGCAAGAATACTGGAGTCGGTTGCGATGCCCTCCTCCAAGGGGATCTTCCCAACCCAGGGACTGAACCCAGGTCTCCCTCATTGTAGGCAGACACTTTACTTTCTGAGCTACCAGGGAAGTCCCCCTTGGGCCCACAGGCCCACAAGGAGAAAGAAATGCTATTTTAGGGCACTTAATTCTGAGATCATTGGCCAGCCTTTTGGTGGCTTCGGCTAACTGGTCTACCAGGCCTTAGACATGCCTGCTGCTGAGATGCAAAGCAGCTGCTTCATGGTTGAGAGTCAGAGAGAGGCTCAAGACCTGCGTGGCTAAGACGACCAGAGGTACCAAAGACAGACACAGGACACAGATCATTTTAAATTTCAGATAAACATCCAATCTTTTTTTAGTATAGCTACCTCCCAGGCAATATTTGGGAAAGACTTACACCAAAAATGATCCAATATTTATTTAAATGACACACTTAACTGGGCCTCCTGTATTTTGCCTGGGAACTCGATTCTGGCAGATTTGCAAGAGTCAGTCTACACAGACAGTGCCTGTGTATAAACGTGGACCTGGGGACTTCCCTGGTGGTCCAGTGGATAAGCATCCGCCTGCCAATGCAGGGGACACAGATTCAACTCCTGGTCCAGGAAGACCCCACATGCCACGGGGCACCTAACTCCGTGCATCACAGCTGGTGAGCCTGCGCTCTAGAGACCGGAGACCACACCTACTGAAGGCCACGGCCCAGAGCCTGCACTCCACAGCAAGAGGCCAGCGCAGGGGGGAGACCGCACGCTGCAACCAGGAGCAGCCCCTGCTTGCTTCAGCTAAAGAGAAGCCTCTGCAAGGCAACAAAGACCCATCACAACCAAAAAACGTAAGTAAAATTATGGTAAAAAAAAAAAAACAAAAAAAACGGGCCTGAGCTAGAGAGTAAGAGAGACGGACGCAGAAATCACCTCCTGGACTCGGCATCAGGCAGTAAGTATATCCATAGGGCAGGCGCTAAGTCTTCTGAGGTTCACGCTACCTGGAGGACTGGGTCAGAGAAGAAGGTGCCTGAAATGTTAAGAAAGGACAGGCTTGCCGCTGGCTGGGGGGAGTCTCTTCCAGCTTTATCATTCAACGGATCCACACTTGGGGGAGCTCTGGATTTCCTAGTTCCAGAGCCTGCTGAAAACACAGAGCACCCCTCTCAGCAATTTGACACCCGCCTCCCTTTTGCTGGGCTCAGGGTGAGTTTCCCAGGTTACAGCCCCGTTTGTCTCCGAGGTGCCTGCAAAGAAAGGCACTCCGGGTGTGGAAGACAAGGCGACAGCCCAGAAAGGAACTGCCCAAGGATGGTTGTCAAGAGGTCAGGCAGTGGGCAGGCAGCCAGTGAAGTTAGGGGGCCAGGGGAAGCAGAGAGAGGAAAAGGACCCGGGGAAGTCAGGGAGGAGCCGCCAGAGGCAGCCAGGGACTCTGTCCACCTCCACTTTCGGCTCTCTTTAGCAGATTTGCACAAGCCACTCTTCTTGGTCTTTGCACAGTCCATGAATAATCACCAGCTCAATCCAGGGAGAAATTCCACGCTCTCAGCCAGCAGCACAGATTGTTGCAGGAAAAATGACACAACTCCATCCTCTGGGCACACTTGCAAATTATTACAAATTTCCCCGTCTCTCCTGCACTCACACAGCTGGCTGGAAAAGGTGTCCGCTTTTCCATGGAGATGGAGGCTCTTCCTCCTGTGATTTCTTGTGATCAGGCGCATCGCCATGGTGCCTGTTGGCTTTCATTCCAGGCTCCCCTTTCCCCTGACATTGAGATGAAGCCAGCTCAGGCTGCGTCTGGTTACTCCGTAGGACTCGGACACCAAGGTTGCCTACGCCCAGCCCAAAAGTGGATGCCCACGAGAGGAGCCCTCGCCAGTGAAGATTCTGCATCTCTAGATGAATGACAGCACCGACGATGTCGATCGCCTGTGTTCAGGGCAGAATAGTTCTGCCCCCTCATCTGAGGCCCAGGGCTGACCTAACCCCTGAAGCCTGCCCTGACCACTGTCAGCACCGGGGCCGTGCTTCCTCTGGACACAGGCTCCTGCTCCCAGGTGGCTTGTAGATTTCCAAGCTGCTCTGCCACTTGGATTCAATCTAGCGAATAATTCCAGCACCCTGACGGGGCTCATCCCCTGTACCAGGCTCCAGGCAGTCCAACAACTAACGAGACACGGGTTCTAGCTTCAGGAAGCTTGCCATTTGGAAGGAAAGGAGACCCATGAATTGCTATGATGCAAGAAGAGACTTCAAGAACCTGTGTGGTGGCAGCGACCACTGGAGGAGGGGGTGTGGAGAGACACTCCCCGGCTGGGAAGGTCTGGAGAGGGGTCTTGGGGAGGAGACAGCCTTTGAGCTGGGCTTCAGGAATGGCCTCTGGGAGGTCAGGAGCGTCTAGGCACCAAGACGAGCAAAGGGGAGAAGGGAGGGTGACCTCAAAGCACGGGGTTTGCAGGGAGAGGAGCGAGAAGTCTGGTTTTAATGCGAGACAAGGAATCAAAGCCTTGGAAGCACTTCCTCCGAGGAGCAGTCACTCTGATTTGTGTCTCCAGCTGGACCTCAGATGCATTTGGGGGTCTCTGTCCCACCATGCTCAGCCTAACATCTAACACCTTCCCCTCATATTAAGTAGCTAAACTAAATATAAATTTGGCAGTGCAAGGGCTCAATTTCCCCAAGGCACGTGGGATCTTAGTTCTCCTACCAGGGATGGAACCAGTGTCCCTTGCGCTGGAAGGGGGATTCTGAACCACTGGACCACCAGAGAAGCCCCGAAAGGCTAGATTCTAAAATAGTTTACCCTGCTAGCTTAAAGGATGGATCCTGTGTTTACCAGTGTTAATCACCATGATTCTTCAGGCTGTTTCTTTAGAAGAAAGCAGCTCTGAGCTTTAACTCTCTCTGTTGATAAAGAGAAAGGAAATCCTCCCTGTTGCAAAACCTTTGGGAGCAGCAGGAAACCAATCTGTCAACTGAAATGGATTTATTCGCTCAACTGGAATGGCCCGACCCACTTAACACATTCCCTGAGAGGGCTGTTTTCATTCAACCCATAGGATCGGGCTGATCATCACATGATAACTAATATCTTCATGAGGAAGTCTGGGTAGAGATATCCATTGCGACTTAACAGATGGAGAAAACGAAGGACAAATTTCACAGTCACGCAGGTAGGATGTTCGCTTCTAGTTGGATAATGTATTTACCAGGTCATCCTAGCGTAGTTCCCTTAGATACAGGATGAATTCCATCTGAATTTGCATCTCTGACCAGAAAGCCAAAGGCAAGGGCTTCCTAATCATCAGAGAGAGGGACACCCAGTTTTGCAATATTCTCAGCACTCATTTTAAAGCTTCCAGTAGCCTGTTTCCTCTCCTCAGGACAGTTCTTTACAGCTTCTTTTGTTCTTGTTTAGAATACAGTTGACCCTTGAACAATGCAGGGGCTATGGGCGCCGACCCCTCAAAGCTGACAATCTACGTATAACTTTATAGTTGACCCGCGTGTGCGAGCTTCCACATCTGTGAAAGGAACCCGCCGTGGACCATATTTAGTGACGAAAATCCAGCGGTCAGTGGACCTGCTCAGGTCAAGTTGCTGTTCGAGGGTCAGCGGTCCTTCTTCACAAGCGCTCCCCGGATCTCAGCTCGGCGGCTGGGGATAGTTCAGAGCCCGGTGGGCCACGTCTGACTCTGACACTGACCCCTCCGTCCGTGAGGAACGCACGCGCGACGCCACGTCGGCTTCCAGAACCTCCCCCTGGCCTGGATCGCCCGGGCCCTCCAGACACTTGTGTGTGTTAATCTCAGGTGCAAAACAGTTGCTGGCCTCGGAGGCGTCTCGGGAGCTATGGAGGCAGGAGCATCAGCATCCGTGATGCTGCCAGGAGGCGGGCGGCGGGCTCAGAGTTAAAGCGCCTCCGGGACGGGCGCGCTGTGGCCGGCGAGTGTGGCGAGAGCTGCAGCCGGACTCCAGGCCTGTCGTCGTCAAGCGGGGAGATGGAGGCTTTGGAGTCGGGGCCCTCTTCCGCCCCTCCCTCTCCCAGGGGCTCAGTGACTCGCCCACTCACTCGGCAAAGACTCGCCAACCGGCCGCCTGTGCGTGTGCCGGGCACGGCTCAGTCTGGGAAGACAGAGGCGGGGAAGCCGTGCCTGACCTCCCAGAGCGTCCCGGTGGGGCCCCGTCCCTGGGGCCCCGCAGCTAAAACTGCGCAAGGCTTGGGACTCCCCTGGTGGTCTAGTGGTCAAGATGTCCCCTTCCGATGCAGGGCATACGGGTTCAGTTCCTCTCAGAGGAGCTGGGGTCCCACATGCCTTGTGGGCAAAAAACCAAGACATAAAACAGCAGCGATATTGTAACAGATTCAATAAAGACTTTTAAAATGGTCCACATTACAAACAAACTGGGTAAGTACTGGATAAACTGGGAGAAACTGGTGGGGGACAGACCGTTAGCAAGGACACAAATAAATATGTTAAGTGCAGACAGTGATACAGGCCACGGAAATAAGGCGGGTGATGTGCTGTCAAAGGGAGGAGGAGGCATTTTTTGTTTGTTTCCACATATACGTGTATCCATTTCCCCACATCCCCCTCCCATGCAGGCTGGCATGTAACACTGGGCAGAGTTCCGTGTGCTATACAGTAGGTCGTTATTGGTTATCCGTTTTGAAAAGAGCATTTACCAAGGCCCCATCCGCCATCAGCGGCTTTGCTTGTGGTAACTCACTTTACCTTCGTAACAAGGGTAGGTTTATTTCATTATCCTGCCTACGTGATGAGGGAGAAACCCAGGTACAGGATGTGTGAGAAGTTAGCAGTATGTCCATGACCTTCCCAAACTCCCTAACTAATCCTTTCCCCCCCTGGCAACCATAAGTTGGCCTTGTAAGTCTGTGAGTCTCTGTTTTGTAAGTAAGTTCGTTTGTATCATTTCTTTTTAGATTCCACATATAGGGGATGTCATAGGTTATTTCTCTCTCTGACTTATTTCCCTCAGTATGACACTCTCAAGGTCCATCCACGTTGCTGCAGATGGCACTGTTTACTCTTTTTGGTGGCTGAGGGATACTCCATTGTATTCATGTACCACATCTTTATCCATTCTTCTGTCGATGGACACTTCGGTTGTTCCCAGGTCTTGGCTGTTGCAAACAGTGCTGCAATGAACACTCGGTGCAAGTGTCCTTAGGGCTTATGTTTCTCTCTGGTTATATGCCCAGGAGAGGGATGGTAAGGTCATGTGATAGCTCTGTTTTTAGTTTTTAAAGGAAACTCCATATTGTTCTCTAAAGCGGCCACACCAATTTACCTTCCCACCAACGGGGTAGGAGGGTTCCCTTCTCTCCACACCCTCTCCAGCATTTGTTGTTTGTGGATTTTTTGATGGCAGCCGTTCTGACTCGTGTGAGGTGACATCTCATCGAAGTTTGGATTTGCATTTCTCTAATAACGGGCGATGTTGAACATCTTGTCTTGTGTGGCCATCTGTCTACTCAGATGTCGAGGCGATGTCTAGAAATGTCCATTCAGGTCTAGGGAGGAGGAGGCTTTTGTTGGCAGCAGGGCAAGGAGGCGGGAGTGTCACTGGCCAGTTGATGGAACAGGGACAAAGCGGGCACGTCAGCGGCCAAGGGAAAGGTCGAGGCTGGAGTGGAGGGGAGGGAGCGGAGGCGCCAGGGAGGCAGGGGAGGAGCTGGCCTGGGATTCCTCGTCAGCGTGAATACAGCCAATCAGCTTTCACCAAGGCCCCATCCACCATCAGGGGCTTTACTTGCGTTAACTCGCTTTATCCTCACAACGAAGGTAGGCTTATCTCATTATCCTGGCCCCGCGACGGGGGAAGAAACCCAGGAACAGGAGGCGCGAGAAGGTAGCCAAGGCTGATGCTCTCTGGGCGTTTGGACCAAACCCCGCCTGGGGCCTCGGTGTGTGACCTGCCCAGTCCGGACGCATCAGACCCCGTGGCTCCTGGACCGTGCTAAAACCTCAGCCTGTCCGAGGCCTGTGCCAGCGTAGTATTTTCACAATGGGCTTCATATGAAGAAACCAGGGAGGCGAAAAGATTATGGCATATTGCCTTTTTAACTTCCACTCTGCTTCTTTATAACCACCCTCAATAGGTTATTCTCGCCCCTTGATGAATATAGAAAACAACATAACCATCCAACTGCAGAAGCTGTAATCTCGGCAACCAAATCACTTACTCGGCTGTGCTTAACAGTGGGGATTTCTTCCCTCCACCATTTCTGATAAAATGTTTGCACAGCATTATACGGGGAAACACAGAGCTACAGCAATAAAACACGAACAAGGATAATTTGTGTGTTGGCATTTCCACAATAGAATGTCAAGTGTTTCATACCCCAGTGATATTGAGCCTTTCTAAGCCGACTGCTTTGGAAAAAAAAAATGCTTTATGTTCATTTTATTATTAATCTTAAGCAGTACATATATATTATAGACACTCTTTTTGTATGAGTGATGTTTCTCAAACAATATTTTAAAGTCTGTAATAAAAATAAATATGCATTGAAAATGACTGCATGGAAATATGCATTGAAAACGATACTGTCAGGAGAACTAACAGGCAGTTTTTATTGAGGGAGAACTTTTTTTTTAAGACCACCCTGACCTCATTTCATTTAATGCCCTATACTTTTCAGAATTCCCTGCAATGATCTTTTACAAAGGGACTTTGTTCCTTTTGTGGTACCTGATGATTAACCAACGTGGACTCATTTCTCTCATTATTCTTAGAGTTCTGCTTCAGACACTTTCCAGGTGGGAGATAAGGATATTCAGATCCCAGAGTTAACTGGAAATCATCATATCTTAAGAGCACTTACAAATCACACATTGTAAAATGAGTTGAAAAGTAATCTGTATGCATCATTTGAATTTTAGGGATTTCTTTATTCTTAAGAAATAGCTTTTTTATCAAACCATCATACATAGTTGAGACAGAAAAGTTTCAAAAGGGGGGGAAAAAAGAGCAGGAGAAACCTGTAGCTCACTCTGGTTTTGCATTTCAAAAAGACCCTCAAAAGCAGACGGGACCAGCCCTCAGATCCTGCCCCTCCCCACCATGGTGTGTAGGAACCCGGTGAAGACCTTGCACAGTCTGTGCAGGGGTTTTATCTCAGGTTCCCATCTGGTCCACATGGGGTGTGATGGAGATTCAAGCAGCCTTCAGAGGGAGAGAGTTCTGGAAACTGAAGTGACTGATGTTTGGAACTGCCTACAAGATCAGGAAATTGCAGATGTGAATATGGACTAAATGGATGTTTTAGTTTCTTCATGTCAAAGACAAGAACAATTCACTCTCAGTGTCTCAGAGTGAGCCACTGGTAAAAAGGTCACAGATACCTGCCATCTGACAATCGGATCCCTGGTGCCCAGGTCACAGGAAGGAGGCATGTGGGCAGTGGGTTGAAAAATGGTCTCCTAAAGATACGCCCATTTGCCAGTCCCCAGAACCTGCAAATATCACCCTAAGTGGCAAAAAATAGTGAAAACTGCCTTCTTTAGCCCTCCCCCAGCATCTGTGGGGTACTGATTCCAAGATGCTCTGCGCCCCCAGTGTGGACACCAAAATCCACAGGTGCTTGAGCCCCTTACACAAAATGCCTCAGCAGGACAGCCCGTCATCTGTATCCTCGGATTCCTAATCTGCCCACGGATGCAGAACCCGCTCTTACAGAGGGCCAACTGTACAGCGAAATATGTGATTAGGTTAAATCTTAAAGCTACTGTCCTGCATTATCCAGGTGGACCCTACATGTCTTTATAACAGAGAGGCAAAAACACAGGAGTGCTGACCCGGACCCACAGGGAGATGATGTGAAGACAGAGGCAGAGCTGGGAGTGATGCAGCCGCAAGCCCAGAAGCGCCTGGACCGCGGTGCCTCTGTAGCAGCCGTGCCTATGCCGACTCCTTGACTGCAGATATCCGGCCTCTGGAACTGTGGGAGGATGCATGTCTGTTGCGTTAAGCCACCAAGTTTGTGATCACCTGTTACAGCAGCCGCAGGAAACTGATAATACAGTGGGTCGTAAGTAGGGGGAGAGAGAAGGAGAGGAAATTATTTTTAGCTGCAGACTCATGAGGGCTGGACTCTTCCATCAGGGTACTGTGCAGTGATCCGGGAGCTGGCCAACAGCAACAGCGTCCCGAGGCAGGCAGCCTCGCAGGATGGCCACGGTCTCCACCCCCTGGAGTCAGTTTCCATGGCACAGGGATATTGCAGATGTAATTAAGGTAACTAACCAGTTGAATTTATTTTTTAAGTATGTGTGTATTTGGCTGAGCTGGGTCTTCCTTGGTGTGGGGCCTTTTTTCTAGGTGAAGCGAGGGGAGGCCGCTCTCTAGCTGCAATGCACGGGCGTCTCATTCTGGCAATTCTCATTGCAGAGCGCGGGCTCTAGGAGCTCAGGTTTCAGTAGCTGTAGCACACAGGCTCCAAGGCCCAGGCTCCACAGTGCTCTAGTCACGTGGCATCTTCCCGGATCAGGCATTGAACCTGGGTCTCCTGTATTGACAGGCAGAGTCTTTACCACTGAACCCCCAGGGAAGCCCAAATCAGTTGATTTTTAACTCATGACTGACTGAGGGATTTTTGCAGAAACCAGCACCTGTGGCTGGCAATTCTTATTTTCACTGACCAAAACTTAATCCTGTTATCTCACTAACACTCTGTGGGTTATTACATTCAATAGTAACCCCTGACATGACTGTGAAGTCTTCTGGTTTTTGTGAAAGGTTGTCTTCAATCCAGTCTTCTGCAGAAGCTAAGGTGCAATCTCCAGCACCATGAGTTTCATTTTTACTTTCCCTATTGGAACGAGTCACTAAAGATTTTTGTTGTTGTTGTCTTTTTGTTGGTCTAATGTTCACAACATCTGAATCAGAACTATATCCTAAAGAACTATCATCTTCTGAGACACTGGTATATATGTTGCTCGGATAATCAGAGAAAGTATCTGAAGTGGTGAAGTGAAAAAAAATTCTTCACTGAAAATTTCACGATGTGTCATTTTTGAAAATTTTCCATTTATAAGATACACAAGGTTGGAACAAAGGTTAACAGAGCAAAATGTGAATGATAACCACAGTCGTAAGTTGTACAATAAACCTTTGATCGATTTTCAGCTCTAACAACTTTGCTTGGTGATGTTAGCTGTTTCACTGTCTGAAAACATATTGAAACATCTCTGGTCAATAATGTGTTAAGATAGAGAGATTGTTCCTGTGGTCCTCACATAATCACATCAGCTTCTTGAAATGCAGAGAGTCTTCTCCAGTTGGTAGCAGAAGGGGATGTCGTTGAGACACACTCTGCGGGCTTGGAAGAGAGCAAGCGTCCATACTGTGAGCTGCTGATGTAGGGAAGTGGGGAGGATGGGGAGTGCGCTCCCGCAGCCATGGGAAAACGGGCTCTGCCCTCAAGCAGGGCGCGTAGAAGGGGACCAAGGCCTCGCTGAGGAGAAGCGCAGCCTCAGCCAGTGCCCTGATTTGACCTTGTGACATCCTGAGCAAAACACGGCCACGCCATGGCCCAGTTCTGACCTGCAGACTCGTCAGCTGGTGAGTGGGGATTGTGGTAAGCCGCTTGGTTTGTGGGAACCTGTTAGGCAACAGTGGATAACTAGCGTGCATCTCCAGTCAACACCTCCACTCATCTCCTCCTTCCTCCACCGTCCACCGCGTGCACATCCCCTGTGTGCCTGGCTGGAAAGGACCTGCCAAAACCCAGGACACATCTTCTACGATCTGACGTAACCAGGTGAATCCTGAGGAAATCAAGCTCTTGGCCCAGCAGAGGTTCTTGTCGACAGGTGCTAAAGTCATGTAATATGCAGAATAAACCTGGCTGTTCCCAGGTGAAAGTGAAAGTCGCTCAATTGTGTCCGACTCTGCGACCCCATGGACTTTTCTCCAGGCCCAAATACTGGGGTGGGTAGCCTTTCCCTTCTCCAGGGGATCTTCCCATCCCAGGGATCGAACCCGGGTCTCCCACATTGCAGGCGGATTCTTTACCAGCTGAGCCACCAGGGAGTGGGTCCAATACACGCACACACACGCACACACACGCACACACACCTGAATGCTAATGTAGTATGCTGATTTTCAAGAGGCAAAAACTATAGGCATTCACTTTAACCAAGAGGAAGAAAACTGCTCTGGACGTGATTCAGAGAATAAGCCTCATCTCTCTGCACACAGCCCACCCCTCCTGGGGCTCGCCTCCCTGCTCTCGGCTCTTGCACACGCTTTCCCTCAGCCTGCACTTCCACTCTTCAAATGGCTGACTTCATCTTTAAGGTTTCAACTTAAGGACAGCCTCCCCCAAGGGTCTTCTCCCTGACCTCCCCTTCTGCAGTTGGTCTCCACTGTCAGTCTCCCCAAGTGTATCTTCCTTCTATCACGGCACTTCACATTTTGTAATTATATATTGGTTTCTTTTTCTGTTTGCTTGACCACTAGAGTATGACTTTCTATATTATTCAGGAGTCTCTTGGTTGCAAGCAACAGAAATCCCTCCTGACTTGTGTTGTGCCTGAAGTCCGAGTCCCCAAAACAGAGAATAAGACATCCACAGCAATGCAAAAGCAAAAAGGGGTTTTATTGCTAGCTCGAGCTAGGGCTCCCATCTCATCCAGCGCAGTGGAGTCTTGACGAGAGCCCCGAGCCCTAAATTACACCAGTATTTATAGAGTTAAGACAAAGACAGGGAGTTGGTAAGGGTGGATTGGTTGCAAGGGTTTTATGGTATCTACTAATTGGCTAAATTTTCACGCACGCGGGCTTTCTTAGAGGATTTCCACGCTCTTCCTGATAGGCTGAAACTAGCCCTTTTCTTCCTGGCAATGACTTAGCTCCTCTGCAAGGGAGATTTCGGCCTGCCTTGGCCCCCTGAAGCCTGTTAGGGCACCTGTTTGGGTCCTAACAACTTGCTTAAATTACAAAAGGGTAGCTTTTGTGCGAGTCAAGGAAAAAGTCTCAGCAGGGTGAGAATGAAGACTCCGGTAGGACTTTTTAGGCCTTCCCTCACAATTCCAGCTGCTTTGGAAACCTGGGTGTCTCCACTCACATTTCAAGTTCTGGGAGAAGGAATATGGTGGGTTGGGTTGGGTTGACTTTCCACCCTCGAAATTCACTGTGAGCTCCTATGATGGACGCATGTCCTGTGAAAGCTCATCTGTTGTTTTTCTAACACATTACTGACTGTTATTAACTGGAGACTATCAGTACTTTCTCAGACAGTGATACAATTAAAATCACTGCATGAAACTGTTAGAGCTTAAAGCTGATCAAGGGTTCATTATACACTTATGATTGTCATATCATTCATATGTTGCCCTCTTAGGTCTTTGTTCCAATCTTGTGTATATTATAAACATAAAAATTTCAAAATGATGCATTGTGAAATGTTGAGTAAAGGAGATTTTTTTTTTTTTTTGGTGAATTTTATGTAGACACTTCCTCTGATTATCCAAGTGACATATATACTAGTGTCTCAGAAGATTATAGTTCTTCAGAATATAGTTCCTGTTCAGATGATGTGGATATTAGACCAACAAAAAGACAAAAAGCCTTAGTGATTGGTTCTGATGGGGAAAGTGAGCGTGGAATTCACAGTGTGGGAGAATGCGCCTTTGCTTCTGCAGAAGAACGAATCGAAGGCAACGTTTCATGAAGTCTTTACAGGCGTGTCAAGTGTAACTATTGTCCCACAGAATGTCAGTGAAATAATAGAATTGATTTTTGACAACAACTTTCTCAAGCTGGTCACTTCTCAAACAAACTTGTATCACTAACAGAATGAAAAACCAAATAGAAAGTATGATAAGGCTTCAAAATGGACTCATGTAACCAATAGTGACATGAAGAAGTTTCTCGGATTAACAGAGGGAAGTGGGGTTGATGGATGGTTCTGGGCAGGGAGCAAACGAAGTGAACACAGATTGTGTGGAAGGTTGTGGACAGAGCGATGTTACCAGATCTACGGGCCTCTGACTTTTTCAGCCTCTAACTGGCGCAAGTCTCCAGCAGACGTTACCTCTTTGTCACCATACATAGGTGTTCTAGACTGAATGTCTGTGTATCCACAACTTCATATGCTGAACCCCAGCCTCCAGTGCGATGGCATTAGGAAGTGGGGCTTTTGGGAGGTGATGATGTCACGAGCACAGGGCACCCGCGAGCGGGGTCAGTGCCCTCTTCAAAGAGGCCCCCAGGAGCATTCTGGCCACCCGTCATGTGAGGAGCTGGTGAGAGGAGAGCCATCTCTGAACCGAGAAGCAGGCTCTTCACCAGACACGATCTGCCAGCACCTTGACCTGGAATTTCCCAGCCTCAAGCACTGTGAGAAATGCACTTCTGTTTATAAGCTTCCCAGTCTATGGTATTTGGTGGGAGCAGCCTGAATGGAGCGAGAAACTGGTGAGGAGAAGTGGGGTGCTGCCGTAACAAACGCCTGAAGTGGGGAAGTGGGTCATGGGGAGAGGCTGCGAGAGTTTGGAGGTGACTGCTAGAAAGAGCCTCTTTGCTCCGAATGGACCGTGAAGGGTGATTCCGCTGAGGACCTGGGAGAAAGGAGGGGAGCTGAGAGACAGCCTCCCTCCTCTTGCCCGCGGGTGCAAGGCCCCTCGAGCCGCGAGGGCCCAGCCTGAGCCTGGCAGGAAGGTCCGCCCTGTGCCTGATCCACGGCCGGATTTTGAAAGCGCATGACTTGTTTGATTTCATGCCTTCACAGCTGCAGAGGAGCCTCCTCTGCAGAAATGGCACCTTTACCTCCCCGGCTCTAATTTAGGTGCTGTTTAAATGGAACTTGGACTTCTGAGATCTTTCTGGGAGGAGTTAAGACTCTGGGAGCCACTGGGATGGCATGGAAGTATTTCATAGGCAACACGGGCATGAATGTGGATTGGGGCAGAATGCTGTATTTGTGAGCACCAGTCTACGGTGGTTTTTCAGACCACGGCGCAAAATAGACTAAGACAGTAGGTAAACCGGCCGTCACAGGCTGATCCCGTCTGTGTGTTCTACGGAGCTGGAGACATCCAGCATTATCCTTGATAAGGCAATCTAGACACCAAGATACAGTGAGAAAAACAGGCTGCAGCTCAGAGGGGCGGGATGGGGAGGTGGGGGGGAAGCTCAAGCGGGACAGGATGTCTATGTATGGCTATCACTGACTGGAGCTGTTTATGGCAGAAGTCAACACTACATTGCAAAGCAATTATATACTAATTGTAAAAAATGGAGGCTCCAGAGAGGATCTAAGTATGAATCCGGCCTTACCACCGTGACTCCAGCCAAGTCAGCCTGCCAGAGCCTCGACTTCCTTATCCATAAAATGGGCATCATTGTGTACGTTTGTGAAGACATTTTTTTCTCAAAAAGTTTTATATTAGAGTATAACAGCTCACTGGAGGGGATGTAAGTTGCCCTGAGAGCAGACTATCTGCATTGTAACCTCGCAGTTCTTCTGCAGAGAAGTGAAACACGCCGTGGAATGCCTGACCCCTCATTCTTAAGTTTTTCCACCTGCTCTATAATTAAACACCCTTTTATGGTCCTGGGTGTAAAGCCTGGTGAAAGACAGTTAGTTTTCAAGGGAACTTCTTTTGTGACCTCAGGATTCCCGTAACTGTCAGGGAGCCCCCATCACTGGTTCCCAGGACAGAGGATGCTGCCTATGGAGTTAAGTCACTGCCCTGCCAGGACCACCTGCCGGCTGACAGGGACAGTCTTGGAGCAAATACGGCAGAGATGTAGCAAGTCACCTTTCAGCTAGGGGCTTTAGGAGTGCTTGAGATGTTTTTACTTTTTAAAGTACTCAGCCTGTTTTATCTGGAGACAGTTCCTGCAGAACTTCACTGCATGCATGCATTAGTCACTAAGTCGTGTCCGACTCTTTTCGACCCCATGGACTGTAGCCCGTCAGGCTCCTCTGTCCATGGGATTTCCTGGGCAAGATTACTGAAGTGGATTGCCATTTCCTTCTCCAGGGGATCTTCCCAACCCACGTATCATCATTCAAGAAACCCTCTCTTCTCCCCTTTTCCCTTCCTCTGCTTTGCAAAAGACTTATCTTCATTGATTGAGTAGAAAATATAGGAACACAATTTAAAAAAAAATCAAATGTATTCACAGATTACAATGAAAAGACCCCCTCTCACGCCTAACCTCCCCTCATCCCCTTCCTGCCCGCTGGTGTCATCAGCTCCTTGGAGCCCTTCCAGATGCTCGGCGAGACGCGTCCGTGTGTTTGTGTGTGTGCACGCTAAAAGCGAATGGGGGCACGCTACGCACTACTATGCTTTTTTTAAAAAATCACAGCCTCATTAAGATGTAACTCTCACATGGTGGGTTTCCCAAGTGGCTCAGGGGTGAGGTATCCGCCTGGCCATGCAGCAGCCTCGGGTTCGGCCCCTGCACCGGACGCCGCCTTCCCCTCGGGGTCCCCGCTCCGTGTGCACACGCCCCTGGTGTTTCTCTGTGTCCTCACCCCCTCGTCCAAGAAGGACTCCAGTCAGACTGCACAGGGCCACCCCAAGGCCTCATTTAACTCTTTAAAAGCCCATCTCCAGACACAGTCCCTTTCTGGAGTACAGGGGGTGAGGGCTTCATCATATGAGTTTGGGGGGCACAGAGTGGGTCATAAGAGTGGAGGAACACCAGCCCGACGGGCCTGTTTGGAGGGGCAGGAACAGGGCACAGTGACAGTGTGCAGAGCAGGCACCCCGTGAAGCTCTTCTGTGTCGCCTTGAGGGCCGGTGGGCTGTACCTCCCCAGCGTAGTCCTCTGCGGGTGAGGACCACGAGGAGGGGATCTGGAGGACTCCTGGGGATCCTTGCCTGCTGAAAGGGGGCGGGAGCAGCCTCCCTCCCCAGGGCTTGCCAGACGCCATGGTTCTCAGACGCGGACTCGCATCTGAATCCCTGGGAGGGCTTGTGCATCACCCCCAGATTGCTAGTCACTGGTTTTCGATGGGAGGATGGAGGAAGGGTATTTCCAACCAGCTCCCAGGGGCTGTTTCTGGTCCAACGATCACACAATGGGAGAGTCCTGAGCCTCGAGTGTTCCTGGTGCATCGGAGGCCAAGAATGAAGAGTGGGTGGAGAGGCAGAGAGCGTCCTGGGAAATAATGGCTCGCGCAGGTGCGCGGGGCTGGGTTTCTAGGGCCAGCGTGATGACCCCAAGTTAGCTTTGCCCTCCGGCTTCACTGACTCCAAGGTCAGAGCTGGGACAAGCTTCCAAGCTCTTCTGCCCTGAGCGGGACGGGCTCGGCCTCTGCCTCCTCTTCTGACTCCCTCCCGACCCCCCTGGTCCGCTAAGTCGGCTGTGGTCACCCAGAGGAAGTAAGGTCCCCGGGGAGGAGCAGGCCCCTTCGCGAAGCAGCAGCTCCGACGCAAGGCGGGCAACGCCGGAGCCTCCGGAAATGTCGGCTTCCCCCGCAGAGTTGACTGGATGACGGGCGAGGAGAAGGCTTTTCTGCTTCTCATTGAAGTAGGCTTTATGTGTCTAAAGATGTTTTATGGAAACAGAAATTGTACCTGATAAAGTGCCAGCATTAATCCATTTGATGTGTTTAAGGGAAGCATTTTCACAGCAACATATCACATTAATGTAAGTCTGATGGATGAGAAATGGCAGAGGATGATTTAAAAAACTCTTTTTTTTTAACACGATGGAGAAAAAAGACTGACTTTCCATTTTATTTTTTCCTGTGAGTAAGTGTATCTCTGATCCTAACAGTACTTGCTGAAATAGAGTTTGGGGTAAAATCCAAAGGGAGTTTTCAGAGCGGGGCAGTTTCTTTCTACATCTGCTTCACGGGCTCAGCCATCAGACCAGCAATTCAGTTCGGTAAACATTTATTGAGTGCCTACTGTGTGTTGGGCATTATCCTGCAGTTGAAGGGAACACGCAGATGGCGGTGATGGGAGGTAGTTGGACACCCCCCGCCCTCACCCCATGCCATTCCACAATTCCACCCACCCCACCCCAGTCTACTCGCAATGCCGGATTTGTCTTATTAAACAGCTCATACTGGACCTCTCTGGTGTCTCAGTGGTGAAGAATCCGCCTGCCAATGCAGGGGACGTGGGTTCAATCACCAGTCCAGGAAGACTCCATATGCCAAGGGGCACCTAAGCCCGCGTGAGCAACTACTGAAGCCTGTGCTCCCCAGAGCGGGTGCTCCACACCCAGAGAAGCCACCGCAACATGAGGCCCCTGCACCGCAACTAGAGAGGAGCCCCAACTCGCCACAGCTAGAGGAAAGCTCGCGCGGCAACGAAGACCCCGCACAGCCAAAAATAAAGAGCTTCAAACAGCCGCCTCCTGAGCGCCCTGTTCTACACTGCTCTGCAGTAAGGAAGCACACCATCTATTCAACTTCCACCAAAATCTCAAAAAAAAAAAAAAAAAAAAAGTTTTTTAAAGGTATGTCTCTCCCCAGCAAGCCCCTGAACATCTTCCCCAAAGCACAGATTAAAGCACATTTTCAAGGGTGTCTCAGAAGCACATGCAAGTTGAAGAGCTCTCTGGCTTAGAATACACGGATGCACTGGGGTTCATCAAAGTATCAAGCCACTTACTACTAATGGTAGTTAAAACCACACTTGTCAGACGATTGGCTGTTTATTTTAAAAAGATATATTCGAGGGGATTCCACAGCTGTCTGTTTTGCTTGCCAGAGCTGAGGACACTGGTGGGAAGGCAAGAAGGAGACACTTTCATCACGAGCAGCCAGGGCCGCTGACCCCACCAGGACCGGGGTGTGTCCCAGACGGCGGTCCTCCACGCAGGACTTGAAGATATATTCGAGGGGATTCCACAGCTGTCTGTTTTGCTTGCCAGAGCTGAGGACACTGGTGGGAAGGCAAGAAGGAGACACTTTCATCACGAGCAGCCAGGGCCGCTGACCCCACCAGGACCGGGGTGTGTCCCAGACGGCGGTCCTCCACGCAGGACTTGCAAAAAGCAGGGCTGAGGCTCCACCTAAAACTTTACCAAGAAGGGTGGTGGCAAAGAATCTCCCTGCCGACTCAGGGGACCCGGGTTCGCTCCCCAGTCCGAGAAGATCCCACAGGCCAGGAGCAGCAACTCAACCCGTGGGCCACAGCTCCTGAGCCTGCGCTCGAGGGCCCGTGGGCCGCAGCTGCTGAGGCCCGTTCAGCCTAGAGCCCGGGCGCAAGAAGAGGAGCCTCCCAACGAGAAGCCCGCACAGGCAGCGGGAGAAAAGCCCGAGCTGCGATGAAGACAGCACAGCCAAAAATAAATCAGCAAATAATTAAAAAAAAAAAGTATTTTGAAAAAAAGGTTTTGGCAAGAAACACTGAAAGCCGCCCGCAAGGGGAGAGGGAAGGCAGGCCAGCGGAGGGGACGGGGGACCCAGACGGCTCATTTATCTCTTCCTTCCGCTTTCTTCTTGCCTTTCAAGCCCTCTGTGAGTGGTTGCAGGGAATAGAAGGTCAGGCGAGTGGGAGCCCAGACCCTGACCTGGGGCATCCCTCTCTGCGCTGTGTCGAGTCCAGGGGGAGCTGGCCTGAGACCCAGGGGGCGGGCCAGGTTCGGGGCTGGACCACGCGGCGGAAACATGGGTGTGGCGGTCCAGGAGGCCTGCGGGCGAATGCCGGCCTCGGGTCCTGAGACAGCAGCGGAGCAACGGGAGGCTTCAAGCAAGGGCCCACTTGAGTTTACATTTTAGGAAGTGCCTTCTGGTGGCATTTTGGATGACAGAGAGGGGAGCGTTTGGAGGCCAGGAGAGTTTTTTGAAAATCTGCTAGAGATTTTATGGAGACGGCCATGGCACCCCACTCCAGTACTCTCGCCTGGAAAATCCCATGGATGGAGGAGCCTGGTTGGGTGCAGTCCATGGGGTCGCAAAGAGTCGGACATGACTGAGCGACTTCACTCTAACTTTTCACTTTCATGCACTGGAGAAGGAAATGGCACCCCACTCCAATGTTCTTGCCTGGAGAATCCCAGGGATGGGGGAGCCTGGTGGGCTGCTGTCTATGGGGTTGCACAGAGTCAGACACGACTGAAGAGGCTTAGAAATTTTATGGGCTTCTCAGGTGGCGCTGGTGGTAAAGAACCCGCCTACCAGTGCAGAGACTCGGATTCAATCCCTGGGACAGGAAGATCTCCTGGAGAAGGGTATGGCAACCCACTCCAGTACTCTTGCCTGGAGAATCCCATGGACAGAGGAGCCTGGCAGGCTGCAGTCCAGGGGGCACAGAGAGTTGGCCACTACTGAAGTTCCCGGCATGCACGCGCAGAGATTTTATGTGCTGGCGGTCTCTGGAACGCCCTACTTTGAAATGTGGTTTCTTGGAGTTTGCTTGTTTATTTTTGCTCTGTGGGTCTTCCTTGCTGCCAGCGGGCTTTTCTCTAGTTGTGTTGAGCAGGGGGTACTCTCTGGCTGTGGTGCGCGGGCTTCCAGGAAACAGAACACGCAGGACCCACTTTGAGATGCGGTCACAAGGTCTCCAGCTCCCTCTCCACCCTCTCCTCCACTTCTCGGAGCCCTGGCTGGGAGAGAAGCAGGCTGCCATGCTTGGGAGGGGTCCTGTGCGAGGCCCATGGTCAGGTCCCCAGGCAGTGGAGAAAGCGGGGCCGTGACCTGCAGTCAGGTCATGAGACGCCGCCGCTTGGGAGCGGGTTCTCCGCGCCCTCCCCGCACCTTCAGACACGTGCAATATCGCCTGGCTCCGAAACCGGCCCCCAGGGCTCCTCAGCTGAAGTCAGGGTTCGTGTGTGGAATGAACAGCTCCCGCAGAGCAGACCCCTCCCACCCACGTGGAACCTCTGGCTTATAGTTAGATGGCTGTCCATTTTGCAAAATGTGACCCAGCTTCTGGGGTCCCTGCTGTCCCTGGAAGCAGCAGGTACTCATCTTTCGGGCCCAGGGTGGGTGGTGAAGAGGGAAATGCCTGACCCGGGGCTCTGGGGCAAGGAGGGTCTGGGCTGGAGCCTCAGGACGGCTTCTCACATAGGTTCAACCTCAGAGATATTGCTTAACCTCTTGGAATCTCAGGGTCTTCATCTGCAAAATGGGGATTCTTATGCCTGCCCAGTGGGGTGGTTTCTAAGGGTGCAGGACGTGTGGGAGGTGTCAGGTTCACAGACAGAGGGAAATAATAGGTCGGGTGAAGTCGGAAATGCCCTTCCCAGGGGTCAGGCTGGGAGAGCTTGGGCCGAAAAGTGCAGGCTCATGTATCTTTCCAGGTATGGTTTTCTCTGGATATATGTGCAGGAGTGGGATTGCTGGGTCATATGGTAGTTTTAAATTTAGATACATGCACCCCAGTGTTCCGAGAAGCACTATTTACACTAGTCAAAAAACACGGGAGCAACCTAAATGTCCACTGACGGATGAACGGATAAGGAAGATGTGGTATGTACATACAGTGGAACACTGCTGCTGCTAAGTCATTTCAGCCATGTCCAACTCTGTGCGACCCCATAGACGGCAGCCCACCAGGCTCCACCGTCCCTGGGATTCTCCAGGCAAGAACACTGGAGTGGGTTGCCATTTCCTTCTCCAATGCATGAAAGTGAAAAGTGAAAGCTAAGTCGCTCAGTCTTGTCTGACTCTTCGCGACCCCATGGACTGCAGCCCACCAGGCTCCTCTGTCCATGGGATTTGCCAGGCAAGAGTACTGGAGTGGGGTACCATCGCCTTCTCTGACAATGGAACACTACTCAGCCATCAAAAGGACAAATATTTCCATTTGCAGCCACATGGGTAGATCTAGAGAATGCCATAATAAATGAAGTAAGACAGACCGAGAAAGGGAGGTATCATGTTAGACCACTTACACATGGAATCTAAGCAAAAAAGATACAAACTGACTCATTTACAAGAGAAACATGGAGTCACAGATGTAGGAAGCAAACTTATGGTGACCAAAGGCGAAGGGAGGAGGAGGGGTAAATTAGGAGTTTAGGATTAACACACACACGCTATTAAAGGTAAAGTAGGTAATCAACAAGGATCTACTGCATAGCACAGGGAACTATCCTCAATATCTTGTAATAACCTATATGCCTATATGGGAAAAGAATCTAAAAAAGAATGGATACGTGTAAGCATATAACCGAATCCCTTTGCTATACACCAGAAGCTAACACAGCATTGTAAATTGACTATACTTCAATAGAAAAGAATAGCACATTTTTAAAAAGTCCAGACTCACTAAAAGGCTGTGGGGAAAACACCCAGCCCAGTCCAGTGTGAGCCTGAAGGGTTAAGGTCTGGATACAGCAGTGAGTCCTGAATATTCAGTCCTGAATACTCATTGGAAGGACTGATGTTGAAGCTGAAACTCCAATACTTGGGCCACCTGATGCAAAGAGATGACTCATTTGAAAAGACCCTGATGCTGGGAAAGGTTGAAGGCGGGAGGAGAAGGGGACGACAGAGGATGAGATGGTTGGATGGCATCACCGACTCAATGGACA